>JAEIIF010031972.1:0-13663 GCA_018874455.1 Drosophila trapezifrons
CTGCGTTGCAAATATCATGGCAAAATTATAATACCCTCTGCAAGGGTATAAAAACGTACAATTTTTCTATTTTAATTGAAAATGGTATGAATTAACATACTTTCCATTACAAAAAAATATACAATACAAAACCCTTTAACCCTTTCGATAACTAAAAAACAATTTCTTTCTATACAAGGATCCACTGTACGGCGAGTATAACACCACCCCCCAAGACAGCCTTGCCAAAAAAATAATTACACAAAGTAAATGGCGCAGGCGCCCTTAAGTATGCCCCGCATCCTCGCCGCGCGCCGAAGGGAGACGGGCTGATGCTGAAAGAGCACTCTCTCTCGCTCGCGTTGGCCTGTGCCGTTGCTTGTCGGCTCTCCATTTCGATTTATTTCAAATCGGATCGCCGACGCGAACGGACGTGAAAAGCGGAGACCGGCAAAGTGAGAAAAACCCAAAGCAGGGACAAAAACAGAGACCGAGAACAGGCGCGTGCGTGCGTGCCAAGCGAAAAGTTAACCGTTGTCGCTTTTAACTACCAAGATCGTATTTCACCAGCGGGCAAAAAATTACTAAAAATAAGTGCAAGTTGGCTATACTGTGTTTTGCTGTGTGCTTTTTTTTATTTATCGAAGACAAGAACTACTGATAAAACGAGATAATTGTATCTCGCCAAACTTGTTCTCGCCGAGCAGCCGAGCAGAGGCAGTGCTCTTGTGCAAATTGTCGATTGTGGAAGGGAAAAACACATAGAAAATCGGTCGGTCTGTCGTCTATAAAGAATATCATCTGAAAGGGCATCGCCAGCAGCAGCAAGTGCGAGTGGTTTATCTAGATGTCGTCGCGCCTTATCTCGAGCTGTCTGTGAGGGTGTTTTCCAGTGAATAAAAAGTATATAAAGTACGTATCCGAGAGTACATAGTGTGTCTGTGCCAAAGCTCGAGTGAGCGAACAGCTGTCGAGTGCCCTTGAGTGGGCGTCGTGATCATCTGGTTGCCCCGAAGACGATAGAAAGGGACAGACAGCGAGCCGGATATTGCCGCTCTGCCCACCAAAAACAACCCACCGTACACCACAGTGCCCATCAATTATGACGGCCGAGACCCTCAAACCGTTCATAACGCCGACAAGTGCCGCCGATGGCTTTCCGGCCAGGCCGACCAGTGCGGCCACCGCTCAGCGTCGCACCCGCCAGCTGATCCCCTTTGTCTTGGGGGTCATCGGTTTGGTGCTGGTCGCTGGCATCCTCGGTCTAACGGTAAGAATACAGCTGGGTTGCCAGATCAACAAGAGATCACCATATCCATTACTAAGTCAAACAATCCGTTATCTTTAGTAAATAAACCAAGATTACTTTTTGCAAATAGGCTGCGGATACTGTGGGGCTAGAATACTTTATATGCTTTATAAAAATAATAATCATATAAAAAAGACTACAATTTATTTATAAGATTTAGAAAGATACAAAAACATATTACTTTATGTGTATATCTCAGGTCCTATCTATCAGTCCCTGTGTTTCCAGTTACAATCAAATTCTCTGTCGTTTCTATTTGGACTTTCCAGTATGGGACAAGCAAATCAGTATATTGCGGGCCTCACTGCGGCCCTGGGCGCCTTCTGTTTGGGCACCGTGATCGGTTGGTCGGGACCTGTGGAGATAGATATCAAGCATGGCTCCGCCTACGAATTCTCTCCGAACACTGTGGAGTGGGGCCTGGTCGGATCCCTGATGACGCTAGGTGGCGCCGCCGCCTGCATACCGGTAGGCATCCTGATAGCCCAGATTGGGCGCAAGGTGACGATGCTGTGCATGGTGCTGCCGTTCATGATTGGCTGGTTACTAATAATCTTCGCCCAGCACATCGCCATGCTGATAGTGGGGCGCTTTCTTCTGGGCTTCTCCGGTGCATCCTATTGCGTGGCTGCGCCGATGTACAACACCGAAATCGCCCAGGTGAAGGCACGCGGCATTATGGGCTGCTTCTTCCAGCTGCAGGTCGTCTTGGGCATCCTGTACGCCTTTATAGTGGGTGCCTTCGTGTCTACTCTGTACTTCACCATTGCCTGCGCCATCTGGCCAGTAATCTTTTTCCTGTTGTTCATTTGGATGCCGGAGTCACCGGTCTACTTGGCGCACAAGAACAAGACCGAGAAGGCGGAGAAGGCGCTCAAGTTCCTGCGCGGAAATGATGAGGAAGTGAGCGCCGAACTGAAGGAGATCACCGCCAACCAGCAAGCGGAGGAGCATAGTGTCGGCAAAAGGATCTGCCGGAAGACCACCCTCAAGGGCCTGTTCCTTTCCATCATGCTTATGTTCTTCCAGCAGTTCATAGGAATCAATACGATAATCTTCTACTCGACGTCCATCTTCGTCATGGCGGGAACGAGGCTGGACCCGCGCTTCTGCACTATTTTGATCGGCTTGGTCCAGTTGTTTGCTACCGTTATCTCGATCCTCCTGATCGATCGCGTGGGCCGTAGGGTCCTGCTGCTGGCCTCCACCCTGCTGATGGGCATCTGTGTCCTGGTCATCGCAATATTTTTTGGATTCCTAACGAGTTACAAAGTGGGCTGGTTGGCGTTGATTTCCGTGGGCTTGTACATGGTCGGATTCTCGATTGGATTCGGGCCCATTCCCTGGCTAATGATAGGCGAGCTGTTCGCAGAGGATGCCAAAACCTTGGCCGGGGCAATATCTGGCACCACCAACTGGTTGTTCGCCTTCATCGTGACCATGCTGTTCCCGGTGCTGCAGGAGGCGATCGGTCCCGCTTATTGCTTTGGCATCTTCTTCATCATCGCGATTATTGCTTTCCTGTTCATCATATTCCTGATCCCCGAGACGAAGGGCAAGACCCTCAACGAGATCCAGGCAAAGCTGGGCGAGAAGAAGGAGTAGGTTGCCAGAGAGTAGTAGCTGTCATTATTTCCAAAAATTTCGGAGTTTATTGCTAAAATCGTATTTCTTAGACAGATATTTATAAGCAGGGTCGTAAAAGTTTTAATTTTGTAATTAAAATTTATAAAATAAGAGTTATTTTTTGATTAAAAATAAAAATTAAAAAAATAACTCTTATTTTAAAAAATGATGAATAAAATACAAATTGTATATAAAAATGAATGCTATTTCTGAGAAGTCATTCCAAAAATAAGGTTTACATATATTTCTTATAGTCGCAGTCAATTTTTTAGGTAATAATTTGCGATCCCTGTTTAAATGCAATTAAATTTGTGTGCTTACCTTCGGTTTAAACTTAGTTATAATACCCTTATACTCTCCGGGTACCTGGCATAAAAAACCCAGAGATCTGCCAATTAATTAGTCACTGAGGCCGCTTGTCAAAACTGCAAACAAAACTAATTACCCAATGAAGTTCAATATTGAACTTATCAAAGATGATAAGTTCAATATTAGAACCAAGATAAGATAAATATTTTTGTTTTTAAAAATCACTGAAAATTCCCCAATGGCATGGTAATAAATTATAGTCTTACCAAGTTATTCTCCAATTTCTAATTATGAATTACAATGGTTTATAATGATTTTTCAACGTGTATCAGCAATCAATGATTCGTCGGAATTCCAAAGGTGCGGGGATATCAGTTATTACTGGGTGTTTTCCCGGAATCGCGATATGAATGAATCGAGTTATTGGCAATTTTGTTAAAAACTGTATTTTTGGCGCCAAAGTACAACACTTATGATTATAGTTCTTATTAGTAACGATATCACACAGAATTTTAAGTATTTGGGTAACCAAATGATGTCCGGAACACTTAAGGAGAGCCACTTTAAACAGATCTTAATTATAATTTTCAGAATGGTTTATTTCGGGGTTGGTAAGAACGTTTAATTTATGATTTTGACCACAATCTTTGTTATCTGTCTAAGTCACCCAAAGTTTGTGGGTTTTTTTTAACGAGATTGTGCTGGTAGAGACTTGCTCAGATTCCATTTAAAGATTTAGCCCTGAACCGCTTTCTAGACTCTGCAGAGACTCAAAATCTTCGGAAATGTTTATTTCAGTAGCTAGAATAAATCGCGAATAAATATAAATGCAAATTGGACTTTAACATACGGCATATACACAGATAGACACCCCCGAAATCGCAATCTAAAAATGAATATTTAACCTCTGGCACGCTTCTGCTTATAGAGTCTTAACAAAGCAGCTTGTCACCGGAGGATGTGAATTTTTTGGTGAATTTTTTTGATGCCAAATTATAAAAACGAAATACCCCGAGATGCATAAATTGAAATGAAAACAGATTTTATGATCCGTGACCGTCAGAGAGCTATAGAGATACGTTTAACTATAATTTTTGGGAGCAAACTATATTTAGATCGTGGGACGGCGTCGTCGTCGTTTTGGTCTGTGTCTGTCTCTGATCAAGCGATGTCATCACCGACACGTCTTTAGGCCAAATCGGTTTCTAATGAGCCCAAGCTAATCCAAAAAGAGCGGATGCAGATACACTTGGCAAATGTATACATAAATACAAAAGATACTTTCCGTTTTGTTTGTTATTGTTGAAGCCGATTGGAGATTGTGTTGTGCTCTGCACTCACTGTCGATAAATCTTTGACGACGGCGACGACGACTGGGGGCATCCCAGTAGCTTATATCTTTTGGAATTGCTCTATAAACTCGGCTGGGGATTTGCAATGCTAAAGATTAAGTTCCTAGAGCTCTCAGTCTTGTCTTAAGTGAACGGAAATCGTACAATTGTCAATTGACTTGTAAATTTTCGGTTGGTTTTTCCCCCGTAATAAATCTCTGTTGAGTTTTTGTGTTTTTTAATTCAATTTTCCCTATCCTGACATGCCATCAAAAGTGACCTCGGGAGCAAGAGTGACCCTCATCATCAGGGGCCACTACTCCACTGTGAAAGTGACAAACTGCAGGCGCTGCGATCGATCTACAGATCGGCCGATAAGCCCTAATGGAAAGTGGTTTACTTGAGTCCGAAACAAGTTTCTTGGGAGTACTCTGTCCATAATTTATACAAGAATTCAGTACAAGTTTTTATTTGTATTTTTTTGTTGTTGTTGTTTTTCCCCCCGCCTGCTGCCTCGTACAGTGGCTTAAGCCTGAGCCATTCTTTCTTTCGATTTTGGGTGCCAGTCCGAAATATGAGAAGTGCGTATAGTATATAGAAGGCGCGTTGCTCGGTGCTCGCCCCGAATGTTAATGATCCATTAAGCAGATTATGTGCCTGAGTGGCGGCGGTGGCGATGTCTGCTGTACCTCGGCGTATTTCTTCACCAAGAATCACTCTCTCAGGGCCTGCCTCCTCCTCTTGCTCCTCCTCCTATCTGTTATTCTTTATATATTTTTTTTGGGTGTCAAAAGTTCGCGCCGCTGTTGGGTGTTTTTTTTTTTATATATTTTTATGATGTGCTGTATTTTGCACCAACTAAAAGCGTTTAATTGAGTCTTATTAGATTAATTGCCCAAGTGCTAATGATTAGGAAACAAACTACAGATTATACAAGTCTTTATCGATCTCCATTAATTGAATTGTGTGTTTCCAGATCTGGCAGACAACGCGGGTCACGCATCTGAACAGGGAGCTAAAGAGTCTGAAGCGAGTCGTCGACAATCTCCAACAGCGTTTGGGCATCAACTATCTGGATGAGTTCGATGAGTTCCAGAAAGAGGTGAGTCCCGCCAGGGGTGCATAAATCGTATATAGAACCAATATTTGTACTTTCTGATGGAGCTGTAACATTTGTCTGTGGCAAATATATACGCATCTCACGGAATTGTTTACCAAGTCGGAAATAATATTGTTTTTCGGTTTTTTTATGAGGCGAGTATGTTTGTTTTTACTAGAGGGTTATTTTGGGGTGTTCTTAAATTCTAAATCTGTTTGAAATTATATTTAAATTGAGATTAACTAGCAGAACCTAACAGCTTATAGGAGAGATCTTTAAGATGCATCTTCGTAGGGAAATTCTTTGCAACAAAATAATTTTTCTTCCCCCTTTTTAGACCAAATTCCTCAGCCACAAAAAAAGCCTAGATACTTTTAGATACAGTGTGTGGGACACACCACAAAAATATATTTATATTTATAGAAATATGTGCTAAAATAAAAATATGTAAACAATTTCAGAATATTTTCATCTGTTTTTTTTGTCTGTTTCTGGGGGAATAGTGATAGATTATTTTAATTATGATATCTCTTGCCCCTAGAGAAACACTCAATTAAGCCATGAGATAGATACATTTGGTGCGCGGTTGGATGAGGCGCCAGCCGTCCAAGTAATTTATGAGATACAAATCCCCAAGTGACACAAGGCAAAAGCCACAATAATTTCTAGTATCTCGGAATATAATAGAGAGACGAGGAAATGTACAAGAGTTTATCAGCCGAGATATATCCGTTCAAGGCAAGCCATATAGCCATATAGCCAAAAGTGACGATTGATCTGATCTCATCAAGAAATGGCCTAATGGCCAGAGATCATTTTAAGATTTATTTATATTTTTATGGCCGGGGCATCTGTGCACGCAATTCGCTTGAGAGTTTTTCCTACGCTTTGGTTTCATTTATACAAAATATTCAGATATATGTTATATATATATGGATAGTGAATAGTATGTTGTGTTATGTTTTTTGAGGGAGGCGCCATCAATTAGAGGCAATGACGAAACAGCTTTTACGCGGGGCGGGCGTTCGTCCAAAAATACGAGTCTTAAGGAAAGGCGGGAAGATATTGCGCCAGCGCTGCAGTCACGTACTTGGCCAAGTGTTCGTTCTGACCCAAAATGCCAAACTCCCAGCATCATTAACCACATCATCATCTTCGTTGCAGTACGAGAATGCGCTCATCGACTATCCGAAAAAGCAGGAAGAACTCACGCACGAGGGCTTGGACGAAGAGGGCGATGACATCGATGATCCCATTTTGGACGAGGACGAGGATGATGATGCCATCAACGATGACGACGATGATGGCGATGATGACTTCAACTATCCCTTTATAGATGACAAGGAGTACGAGGACTACACTGAAATGATAGACAACCTTAACTCAAAGCAGTCCACCGACGAGGCGCATACAACCACGCCCACTTCCGAGCCCACCGAGGAAACGGCGGCAGATGGCAGTGATTCTAGTAGTGACGATGACAATGTCTTTGATGACTTTACCTCGTATAATGATCGCAAGAAGAAGCAGGAGAGGTAAGATTTAATGAATAATACATAAATAAATAACAATAATAATAAATAAATAACAATATCATTCCTCTTATGGCAGGAAATCTCGCTCGATTGCCGATGTGCGCAATGAACAGCAGACAGTCCAGGGAAATCACACCCATACAGATGAGGCGGAGGCCAAGGAGAGGTGAGAATTGAATTGAGTCTAAACATAAATACGGATTGTAAATAAATGAATATAAAGGGAAAAATATCAAATGAAACCAACCAGGTGCCAGAGATACCTAGAACATATGGTCAACGACCGGGCAGAAATAAATTAATATTAAATACGCAGCCAGGTGCTCCTAAAAATGCTCGAAACTATTTCAAAGACTTGAGGAATCTCTAAATATTGGATATAAATTATAAAAGCATTTTAGTAATCACCAGAAATTATTATTTATACGTTCTATTAAATATTTGTATTTTCTTCTAGTAAATATTTCTACAAATATCTAAATTCTTTATAAGATTTCATCTAATTAAATTCCCTAATTAAAAATACTACTGTTGTCTTAAAAAATATCCTGAAAACACTTAATATAATATCTAATCCCCTTTACATCATTTAATTCCCAGCTTCCACCTGCACCATCGTCGCAGGAAGAATCCCCGAACTGGTCGCCATCTCGTACTGGCCCGCAAAGGTGTGTGTTACCTCAAAAACAATTGGCATTAAACGAAAAAAACCAAAAAATTCTCTATTTGCACTCTGTTAACTTGCAGGTGAATCTCTTATTTCAGCCAGATCCGGTGACATCTTTGCCGCCGCGTCCGCTTCATCGAAGCCTGCCGCCCACTTCCATCTGAGTAGCAGGAAGCCCCACCATTGGCCACCGAGTGAGTCCCTTTTCCAGCCACTCTCTCAGATCAATAATATTAATAAACCCGTTTTTGTGTGCCGTAGGCTACCATGGTGACATGTACATTGGCAATGCGCCCGAGGCAAGCAAGAGCTCCTGGCAGGGGCACTTCAGGGTCGACGATGGCGTGCTCAAGGTGCTCGAGCCGGGCCTGTATTACGTATACGCCCAGATCTGCTACCACAACTCGCACGACCAGAACGGCTTCATAGTCTTCCAGGGGGACAAGGCCTTCCTGCAGTGCCTGAACACGGTGCCCACAAATATGTCCCAGAAGGTTCACACCTGCCACACCAGCGGCCTCATTCACATCGAGAGGGAGGAAATGATCCATCTCAAGGATATCCACACCGATCGCAATGCCGTTCTCCGGGAATCGAATAACCGTAGCTACTTTGGCATCTTCAAGGTGTAGAAACGATGGAAGGAAAGACAGAACGCCAGTCTCAGCTTTAGTGAATGCGATTCATCGCCAGCGTGTGGATCCATTAGTTAGTTAGTAGTGCCCTAGTCTTAGTCACACTCATAACCTAATCTCAATCGAAATCAACGCTCGCTGCAATGAAGAGGCAGTGAAATCGCATGAAAATCATATTTATTTTGTATATATATTCCTTCGACTTTAAATTTACGACTCTACGATGAAAAAAAGTGAATAAAAATCTAGTATAACTTAAGAGAAGCATTTCTGGGGAAAGTAAGAGGGAAAATATTAAGGTTACAAGTCAAACATATAGCCCTGATACACAGAAAACTTAGTGGAGTTAAGGAAATAGCTGAGCTGTAAAGACAAAGCATTTCTTATATATTTTGTGGCCAGGGTTTAAAACCTTATTCTAATAAGCATAGAAATGTCATATCCCCTTTTTATCCCATTCCCAGAAGCTTGTTTTTAAAGCTTATTTTATTCTGTGCTTTTCCCATTCCTAGAATGCATACCGATTTATTCAAATCAAAGAGATTCTCTAGAAATATGTATTATTAAATTCCGACATGTCTTTTTTTGCAGCTACTGCCTTTTTGCAGCGTCCTAATTGAAACTCCAGCTTTTGGTTTCCTTTATTAAAAAAAAAAAATTCTGCAGAATACAAACGTCAAAGGGCTGGTGGACTGCATTCCATAAATAATCCGGAGCTGGAGCTGAAGCAGGTGCAAGCTCATGTCCCGGGCAAACGAAGCTGCAACCTGTCGCCGTGGCAACAGCAGGAGCAGCAGCCCGGATGCTCGCGTCCTGCTTAGGCATCTGGGCACCTGGCAACCCAGTGCCCGGAACTGGGAATGGTCAGCTGGGCATTGCAGGAAGGGGAAAGGGATTGACGCAAGTCGATGCCTGGTGGTTCGCGCTGCAGCCGCCAGGAATGGAGATTGACAGCGGCCGAAAGTACAGTCATCAGTACATAAATAAATCACGCATGTGCATGCACATTCGGTTTGCCAAGTGCCCCCATTTGTACTTTGAATATTAGGGTGGTATCTTCTAGTGTCCTTGGCTTTTTGGCTATTATTACTCATACGCAGTGTGGCCTTTTAAACTGTTTGCTAATATAAGCACTTACTATAAGTGATCACAGTTAAGGCGGGCTAATATTTTAAATTAAATCAGATTTTATCAATTGTTTCTTGGAATTTAGTAATAATTTTTAATGAGAGAGTTTGGTTACGTGGCGTATGCGTAATATGTAGTATTTTCGAATTTGTATACAAAATTCTTATTATATTATATTAAAAACATTTATAACAGGACAATTTTCTTCAGAATATAATAATATTTATTGACGTAATTTGAGATTAAATGTCTAGAATACTTTGGGTTTTTATTAAATTCAGAAAATTCATTTATTAAGAATAACATGACCTTTAACATTAACCTTAACCTGTAGATTTATATTAATTATTGATTAAAGCTTAGCCAAGTCAAATATAATCATTAAGAGAGTAAATATAATTATTTGCAGTTCAAAAATAAAGTCCATTCAAAGAAATGTTATTGAAATTAGATTTTTAACATGAACTTTAACATGTAGACGCCAAACAATCTTAATTATTAACCTTTTGACTCGTGTAAATATGTGTTCCAATTAGTGGGAAAAAATGAAGCCCATTCAAGGTAATAGGTAATCGAAAACTGATTTTTAATTACGTCCACCCCAGCAGCAGCGGAATATAGGAAAAGACAACAACAGTTGGCGCAAATAATTGGCGGGGTGGCGATTGCAGGCCGTGAAGTCGGGCGGGCGGAGTAACAGGTGGGCATGGGCAACAGGCTCAGCCTCGGCAGCAGCTCCTGCTGATGCTGGTGCTGATGATGGGAAAGGAGCAACAGTTCGTTCCCGGAATCAGTATGTACGGTGAACATGTGTACATAATAGCTTTCAGCTCCACCAGCTTCGCATCACATGTTCCCGGCCATGCGCAGTGGCCGGGAAGTCGCAACGAAGTCCCGAAAACGAAGTCGAAGTCGCAGGGGAAATACCACAGACAGTCCTGGCTGTAAGCTTTCGCCTATTTACCTGGAGAACTCCTATATTTACCTATCTGGCTGCTGCATCCCACGCCTTGAAGTGCATTTATTTTCGTTCACAAAGCCAGCTCAGTTGCAGTGCGTTTTTGGTTGCGGAACAGTGCGGTTTGGCTCCGAGTGGGTTCTCTGACGGATCTGCAGCGCTTCAGATTGAAGTGCCCGGGAATGGTGAGTCCTTCAAACAGTACAGCCGGAAATTCAGATGAAAAAGCCAACAAGTGGGGATTTATCCAAATGGCTGTCGAAATAGATTACTTAACAAGTCTAATCCTTGAAATTTAATATATAAGTTGGTATAAGTTGAGAGGATCAAGCACTAGGGCCCCCAAATAGAGCTAAGCTTCTGTTTGATCTCTTAAGATAAGTTAAGACAAATGTTAATAACACTAATATAAATATTATGAAAACTTTAGACACATTTCCCGCTAAAAACAGTAAAATGATTCGTGTTTTAGCTATAAAATATAGACAGCTAAATAAAAAAAAATTAATCATTACTCTCTGGCAACCTTCTTCTTGATTTCGTTGATGGTCTTGCCCTTCGTCTCGGGGATCAAGAATATGATAAACATGAAAGCCATGATCGCAATAATGAAGTAGATGCCAAAGCAAACCTTTGCGAACAGCTCGCCTATCATTAACCAGGGAATGGGCCCGAATCCAATCGAGAATCCGACCATGTACAAGCACACGACAAACCCATAACTAGCTATAGAGTTTTGCAGTAAAGTAAACAAATTTGAATGACAACTTTAGCCAAGCCGAAATTGATGCGGGAGTGCATCAGATAATTCTCAATGTTGGGTATTTGTGTAGCAAAAGTTCACTGATGATGATCGAAATGGTGATCGATCGAAACGCGTCTGGAAAAAACCCGCTACGAATCTGTGTGTGATCTTGGCATAAACTAGAATAAGCTAGAAATAAGAAAAATATAAAAATATTGAACAAAATAAATGAACAACAAATATATCAACCACAAAGGACACATTAATGTAACATTAATGTAGTACGTAAATAAGGCTATTAGAAGCCACCCACTCAACCACAAGCACAAGACACACACAGGAGGAAGAGAAATAAACTTTCCAACATCAGCACAGCCAAAATTGATGCGAGAGTGCACCAGATAATTCTCAAGTCTGGATTGTGGGACACGCTCGCCTAAATATGCGCTAATGTTGGGAGTTTGATCGTGTAGCAAAAGTCCACTGATGATGATCGTGATGGTGATCGATCGAAACGCGTCTGGACAACCCCGCTACACAGAATACCTATGAGAATTAATGCCGATTATGACCTCGAGTTTAGGTTCAATATAAAATATGAAATAAATACATTTGTGCTGCAAGTAGTTCAGCCCTGATGACAAGCTTTGTTTATGGGAGGCTATGTTTGGTTTCGTTAAACGCAACCGAGTGCAGGTTCCACATTAAGAGGATCGAGCGATAAAAAAGTAAAAAACAAAAGAAATGTAAATGTAAATTTAATAAAATGCTTTTAAAATAATCACTTTTATTAAAACCTTTAAGGAATTTCCTTGGTGGTCTTTTTATGTTATTTTTCTGATCTTAGAATGTCTACTATTTTTTGCGGTGCAAACTTCTCCTCGACGGACTCTGTCCAAAGCAAGCTTGACTGCAGCTGAAAGCTCCTCCCGCTTCGGCCTCCGTGCTTCCACCGCCCACACACACGAGGCTCTCGCGCGCGGCTCCTTCGTATCCTTCGTGTCCTTCGCGTCCTATCGCCAGCTGTCGTGTCCTGTCGGGCCTCACGGGTGCTGTATAAAACGCGGAAGCTCGAGAGACTGGCCGACACTCTGGGCTCCGCTTTGGCTGCGAACAGAGAGGTGGGTACAGTGGCTCCTGGCTAACCAAGCGACGAGCGTCGCCTCCTTTTGTGGTCCTGTGTCCTGGCGTAGGCGTGACGCCATGTTGTGAAAAGTGTCTGGCAAATAAAGAACAACAAAAAAAGTGAAAATTCGCGAACAAAAACTGCACTCGAAAGGCGCGCACTGAAAGTCAAGCCAAAGCCAATCCAAGTGAGTCCGCAAATAAGTCGGCAAGGGTTCCAAACTTTTCGGTCAGTGTCGGGGGAAAATTACGCAAATGCTGCGCCAGGATTTTCTCCATTTCCATTGATTTCGCCCAGCTAGTGTGTGTGGGCGTGTGTCCATATATATATATATATATATAACCGTATATAGAGAGAAGTGTGTGTAGGAGGGACTCCGCCATAGTCAGAACCAAAATAATTGCGTATAATTTATTTGCAACTCTCCGTTGTCACTAATTGGACAATGGATGTGATGAATTGTTTGTTGGCCTGTTGACAAATACCTCGGGCACATTTCCCTGAAAAGGATACACACACACAGAAACTCCCAGTGCTTAACTTGGCTAACAAGTTGCTACAAGTTTCTGGCCCCGAGGACTCTTTTCGCTTGCCTTTAAATATTTTAAGCCCAAAAAGCTTTTTCCCGGCCCCCTAATTAGCTTCAGTTTTTACCCAAGCCAACAAGAGTGCATTCACTTAGTCGGGCCGGCACAAAATGCCGGATTCAATTTGGCCCAATTTGGCTGGCCAAAAAGAGCAGGAGACTCCTCATCCCTTTTTTTATTATTCTAGCGGAAAATGGCACACTGGGCAATATAAATGTAGGTACATATATATAGATACGGCGGAGAGTGTGCCATGGTGTATCCATGGATGCTGCGACAAATTCAATTAGGACGCTAATTTAAATGTCCTGCTGGGCCTGGGAGCGCTGATTTGTGGGGAAAATAGGACCTGCTCCACGGAAATTCAATAAATTATTGGCACTGACTCCGAGTCCACGTTTAATGTGGGATAAAAGCCAGAAACAATGGCACAGGCAATCAATATTAATCATACGCCCTGTGTGGCACTCAAAGTAGGAGTAGAAGTTTCTTTCTAACTAAGGTTTTTTCTCAAATGTTGACAGTTTTGTTTTAAGATAATATCATACAGATAATTATGAATAGAATAATAATAAAATAGAATAAACAAGAAAGGAAGCTAACTTCGGTAAACCGAAGTTTGTATACCC
>JAEIIF010031980.1:0-12330 GCA_018874455.1 Drosophila trapezifrons
CCTCTAATGAAAACTCTAATTAATGAAGTTTTTAATACAGTATCATAACACCATAACTAACAAATAAAAGATTGCTAAACATAAAATTCCAATACGAAGTAACATTACTTCTTTTTTAAAATATTTTTCATACCTCAACTTCATTCTAAGTATTTATGCTTAAGTCTTAGAGCATTACGGAAAACTAGTTATAATCTAAAATATATTAATAACCCTACTTCAATTGATAAATAAAAAACTAAATAGATGATCTACTAAGTGCCCTAAATATCTCTTCCCCTACAGATTGTTATATGAGACGTCACTTCCCGCACCAATTCCGCAGCATCCTCTCTTTTTCCACTTTCATTTTTTAGTGAACGCCTCAGTGCAACCTTTGAATCCGAGACACAGCTGAACGAGTCTTAATAGATCCATGCCCACTCCAAGACCCATACAGATTCCCGACCTGAGCTAAATGGGTCGTCATCGCCCATTCTTCGTATCGTAAAAATATTTTCCTAACGACACGCTCTAAAAACACGCACACGAAAAAAAAAAAAAAGAGAACACGGGAATTTGAAAAAAACGCAGCAAAAATCACGTAGCACGGCGATTTTTATTTGTTTAAATACGTCGAAGCAAAGTGGTCTATTTTGCCTTTTGGCCAGCCACTAATTTGAGTTTGATTTTCCTGCAATGCGATGTTGTTTTCCTTTCTGGTCTCTGGCATGACAGGTTGGGAAAAATTGTCGACGTCTGTCAGCTGGCGGTGACATTTGTCGACCAGTTGTCGCCAGAGTTTTACAATGTTTTCAAGGTTTTCGAGTGGGTATCCGCCCATCGGAGAATCGGAAAATCGGAAAATCCGTATATGTGAAAATGTGAGTGGCAAGTGTCAATGGGCTGTGGGCGTTGCTTGTTCGCCGCATTGCGTTTTGCACATGTCAAGAGTTTTGAGTGTTTTTCTGACAACAAGTGTCCGCGATTTGTCCAAAGTATTTTCCCTGGCAGCCATTTTGCTCTATCTATCTGATTTTTCCGATTTTCCGCCGCTGAACAAACAAATTTGCAATGAGCAATATTTATTTGACTTGGCGACTATTGTGATTGCCCAAAACAAAAGTCAAAGGCAAACACACTCCCCTTTTGGGCGTTCACAATTAATCAAGCGGAGGGAGAGTCGCATGAAACTGCACAAAATACGAAATGATTCAGATATTTTCCGCTACGAGCATCCTGCACACATACGATGTACGAGGAGATTCATTCATAGACAGATTTCCACATAAAAACTTTTGACACACGACACGGCAGCCGGAGCAATAAATTATCCCGAGCCGGAGACTCAGACGGAGACGGAGAATTTCGACTGTCGACTGTCAGAGGGAAACCTCACCGGCCAGGAAAACCTCGCCAGAACCAAAACAAACAAATAACAAATAAAATAAAGGACGAACAAAGGATGGCCCTCCCGAAATACAAAAAAAAAAACAGAGGGAGGAAAAGGGAAAAGGCAGAGGAAAATGTCAAGCAGCAGCCGCGTTTAGTTGGTGACCAAAAACAAACGATTAATGTGACAGTTGAATGGGGATTGGGATTCGGTTTTGGGATTGAGATTGGAATTGGAAATGGGACCAAGGATTCCGGAGATCCGTAGCAGGACTTGCTTTCCCTGTAAACCACTCGCCGGGCCACCAAAGGGTTAAACACTTGCGGTCGGTTACCCCTCCCTTGCCACATATAGAAATATTTTTCCAATTTCATGCCACATTTGCTGGCTTTTTCCCAGGGCAAGGTGTTGATGTCCGTGGAAATTGCCGGCCATATGCCGCAAAAACTCTAAGGACTCGGCAACCCTCGCACACATTAGCCTAATTCGGGGTCATGAAAATTAGGCAACGGCCGGCAAGTTAATTTTTATGTCTCGCAGGACTAATCCTTTTGGTCGAGACAATGGCCGGCCATGTGTTATGGCCCTGTAATGAGCTCCCGGCACTTGACCAGCCAACCGGGAGGAGTCGCATAAAAATCTCGGAAATCACATTGACATGTCCCAAGAATGGCCAACGGAGTGAAGTCCTGCAGCCAAAAACCCGAACTCATTAGTTTTTGGGGCTGCAGATAAGACAAAAGGAAGCAAAAGGACACTCCCTAGCCTCCCCCCTTTGGAAAAAAGGGCAGGCTTGTGTTTTTGTGTGTGTCCAGTGTCCAGACTAGCTTTCCCCCTTGTAGTTTTCCACTGCAATGACTTTGCCAGTAATTTGCCCGACTGTCAGCTCGAATTCCTTTCCTTTCCTTGCCTGCCATTGGGCCAGCCCACAAAAACCGGCCAAAGGAGAGCCAGGCTCTTCCGAGTCCGAGTCCGAGTCCTTGTCCGCCGGACAAGTTTGTTTCCTCAGATAATCTCTAATGCGACATTTTTACGAAATTGCACGATGCCCGGATAATGAGAAAAGAGCCGGAAAAGAGGAAAAGCGCACAGAGAGAGAGAGAGAGAGCAATGAAGTTTTCCCGACCAACTTCTGCAACGAGGTAATTGCTTTCGTCCCAGGGAAAATGGGGATTGGGGATGGGAATGGCTCGGTGATTGAGGGTTGTGGTTGTGGCTGGTTGCCATAATGACATTATAATTTATATAAACGAAATCAGTGCCAGCTAGCCGGAAAAAGCAGAGATAGAGCTGAGCAGATGGATTGATAAATGGCAACTTCAGCGGCTGGTACAGTGGTTCAAAGGGACAGTGGGACAAGAAAGGAAGATAGTTGGGGTTTTAGAATCATTAAAAATACAAAAACTAATTTCTAGAATAATTCAGGTAAAGTTAAAACTGTTTACTGTTATTGGGAATATGTTATAATATTATAATTACGACATTAAGATCGTTTAGAGAAGCGTTGCCCACGACCCCGACTCGCGAGTCAGCAAATTTCTGTGCCGAACCTCTGCCTCTGATATTTTATAAACTTAGGCCAAAACTAAATATTTTTAAATGCGGAAAATAAATACTTTCTCTGCTGAATTGGTAAATAATTTATAGTTAAAATAAAAGCTACTTCTACTCGCTACTTAACAAATTTCTCTGCCGAGCCTCTGCCACTGACATTTTATAAATGTTTTCAAAAACTGAATACTTTTAAGTGCTGAAAATAAATACTTTCTAATAAAAATACTTTTTCTGCTGAATTTGTAAATAATATAAAGTTAAAAAAAAATTTACTTTTACTCGCTATTTAGCAAATTTCTCTGTTGAACCTCTGCCTTTATTTTATTTTATATTTTATATTTACGCTTAAACTAAATACTTTCAAGTGCTGAAAATAAATACTTTCTCTGCTGAATTTGTATATAAATTAAAGTTTAAATAAAATCCCACTCCTACTGCAATTATCTCTTCACTTGAGATGAACCACTGTGAACCACAGTTCCTGATTATCCTGACCGGTCAGCAAGTGCAATTTATGTGGCATTCGGGGTCCTGGCAGTGCCCAATTCGAATGCGATCTTTGTTTTTGCCTAGAGCCGATGACATATGTGAGCAATTTCGCAGAGATTTGCGGACAATGCACTGCCAACATCCCGCAGGATGTGAGCCTTTAAGGCTTTAAGAGAGCAAAGCGTGAAGCGTGGAAAAAATCGATAAAAGGTATTTATATTCATAAAGACCCGGCCTGACAAATGCGGGCGTTGGTGTGGAATTTAAAGTAGCCAGAAGGACTACTCCTCCTTTATATTTTTGTGTGTATCTCCCGGATTTCTGGCGGAGATTTCTATGGGGGGGATGAGGGCACCTTGTCTGGGGCCCTTGCTCTGTTTATGTTGTTCTGTTTTGGTGTTTTCTTAGAGCCCGGCTAGCTGCACGTGCCATTAACACTTAAGGGGAAGGATGGGAGTATTTTAGCCCCGTGTAGACACAACAGATAACAGGCGATTTCACCAGAACACCGAACCTGAAGCACTCTAGTAATTTCATAATTTTATCAACGGCATCAGCCACAAACATTGTCATGGGCAAATAGTTCTCAATCTCGTATCTGTGGCAACAACTCCGTAAACAATCCGGAGACTAGCTGGCCATAAAAAGAAGGTAAGGACAAAAAAGAGAAATAGAAACAACATCTATTATTTGCCGAGCAACCAAAAACCGAAATGTAAACTGCTCTGATTTGGTTTCCATTTCCATTTGGCTTCGTTTTCCCTTCTTGGTTTCAGTTTCAGTTTCATTTTCATTTTCGGGTTCTGTTTGGCTTTGGCAAATATGTGGATGCCGGTGGATATGTGGATATGGTCACTGATATAGCGAGATAATTCCCTAATTGCCGGCGACGCGTTGGAGGTGGTGTTGCTGGTGAAATATACGAAAAAAGAAAGGCAAGGCCAGCTGCTGACAACATAATTTAGAAGACAATCCGGAGCCATTAAAGAGTTGAACAGCCAAAAACTAATAAAAAATCTCTGCCGCCGGGTCTAAATTAGTGTAAAACGTGAACTTGAAATCCTTTGAGCACCGCCAGCAAAATAAAAACACGCACCGAAGCCATAAAATGATCGTCCAACGAAAATAAAACGAAAGAGTCCAAACTAAAAGGCGACCATAAAAAAGTGCAATCGTTAAAAATTATTACCTCCGCGTGCCGCATCGAACATATAAAATATAAACGAGAATAAATATCCACAAAGGAATGATGGCGTGGGTGTTCTGACCTTTAAATTGGCCAATAATTGAAAATGCAATTGCAATGGCCGGGTCGGGACTCCGGAGTCCGGAGTTCGGAGTCCGGAGTCTGATGAAAATCCTGGAATCACGTTGCGTGGCCATTATTTAAACAAGAGCGTAAACAATAACGACAACAGCAGGAACAGGAGTGGAAATTTGTGGTCCTGCACCTGCAGCTGTCTGAGCGTGTGTGGGTCTGTGTCAAAGGATAACTGCACTCGTGCATATTTTCCTGCTAAATTGTTTTGGCACGCAAATAAACGGCAGGACATCTGTGGCCAGGAGTTCGCCACAGTTTAGTTCGGTTCTAAAGGGACCTTCCACCTGCAGACACAGAACTCCCAGCTCCAGTTAACCCCCGGGGGCAGGGTCATCGGGGGTTGACAGGGCGACAGCCAACAAATCTCTGGGCGAGGGCAGACAAATCTGTTATGCAAATGGAAATTTCGGAGCAAGGTTCTCTTCTCAAACTCAAACTTTTTCGGCCGCGACACGAAAAAAATGTTATTAAAATGTTCTTCATAAATAATGGGAGAGTTTTTCTGAATTTAGACTTGTCTTGGGTTCTTTTGAAGTTTTGGAAGAATGTTGTTACTAAAATCTCTCTTTATTTTCCCTTTTTTATTTTCTAATAAAAATTGTTCATATTTTCTGTTTAAAATTAAGTCTAACCTTTAAAAAATCTTCTGTTTTTCATAAAAACTTGCACTAACAATGTATCTAACATTTGTTTTAATATTTTCCTTAATGATTTCTTTAACATAATTTAGTTAATAATTAATTTCAAACTCCCCTTAAAAAAATTAACAATAAAAAGTCTTTGTTTCCTGTCCTTCAAGCACTACCTTTTGCCTTCTCCAACAGGTTCCCTGGTCCATCTGGAGAGACCTTACAATTTCCCAAAATCTTCCCCAGAACCAATTGGGTTGTCACATCGCCACTTGAGGCGGCGGAATTGCCTCACATCCCAATCCCGAGATCATCCTCCAAAGCGTCGCCCCGCGTCCAAATTCCCATAACAATTAGAGCAATCGGAACAACAAACACTTGACTGCAGAGCACATATCAAATATCCAGCATCTCCCTATATATAAGGCTTGCCAGGGAAGTGCCAGATCCGGGGGTAGCGTGTTGCTTTCGGCACTACGCCAGAAGGGTGCTCAATTAGCCGTGACATGCGCACAAAATTGAAATTTGTTTAGTTGTATCTGCAATCCAGCCCAACTCCTTTCCTTTGGGCCTTTGTAACGCTTTTGTGGAGATTATACGCTAATGATTGCACAATGATTATGAATATGCATGAGGGGAGTCCAGGGTCGGGAATCGGGAAAGGGAATCCGGAACAAGTGCTCGGGGAGCGGGCTTTTGGCACGGAGCGTGAATGATGGCCAAAGCGAATCGCATATTGAAATGACAACAGCTGCCGCTGACAGAGGCAAAAAAATAAATACAACAAAAAGAGACAAGCCCACAAAAGAGCCATGAATAGCAATGAGAATGCGGACACTTGTTGATGGCTCGGATCCGGATCGGAATAGGAATGGATCCCTCCAAGAGGCCCTCTTCCCGCCTGAGTTATGAGCCCACTAATTAGCTGTCAATGTGCGAGATGCCGCACACAAATTCGGCTACAAATTGCCCACGAAATTGTGTCCCATTATTGGACAGGAAAATGTCGCTTCTGAACTCGAGGAAATAGTTTTTTTAAGAGCGAAACGAACCAAGGGAAAGCTTTCTTAAAAAAGCTACTAAATTTCGTACTTGTAATTAAGAAATTAAAACATTATTTAACTCCCTCCCTTTACATTAATTAAATTAAAAGATACGAAAATGCCGCTTCTGAACTCGAGGAAATAGTTTTTAAAAAGAGAAATCTTACTAAAAAAATCTTCTAAATTTCTTACTTGTAATAAAGAAATTATAAAAATATTTAAGGGCTCCTCACTTTCACTTTACATTAATTAAACCAAAATCCTCGCTCAATCTCCTCCATTATTCGATACTTACTTCTGAGTTTCTCGAGCGGCTCGTGCTTGGGCGTGTGGGGCGGCACCACGCCGTGGTGCGGATGCTGCGAGTAGCCACCGACACCCACACCCACCAGATCCTGCCCGGCGGCCGCCGAGTGGTGCAGGTGGCTCAGACTACTGATGGGCATCAGGCTGGAGATGGCGGGTGAGATGCTGACCGAGGAGCTGGAGTCGTGCAGGCTGTGGTGGCTATGCAGGTGCTCCGTGCCGGAGGCGCTGCTTCCTCCTCCGTTGACCGTGGAACTGCCAGTGCTGCCGCTGCTCAGGGCCGTGCTTGTGGTGTTGGCACTTTCCGCCGAGCCCGCGGATCCGGCTCCATTGGCCGTTCCGGCACTGACCAAATCCTGCAGACAGAGGCCCGTCGACTCCGCCGACATGGCCTCCAGCCCATTGAGGGCTCCGCCGCTGACCACGCCCCCGCCCCCGTTGGCTATCCCGCCGGGACCGAGGGCCGTGGCCGAGCTGGTGACCACGCCCAGACCGCCTCCACCCGCCGCACCACAGCCGCCGGCGGCGGTGCGGTCCATGCCTAGATACGTGGGGAAAATGGTGGAGAAGCTCTGGGCGACAGCCTGGTGCGGCTGATGGCCGTGACTATGGTTATGACTGTGGCTGTACTGCTGGTGCGCCGGATGCGCCGGATGGGCGGGATGCAGCGGCGGCAGGTGGTGGTCCCTCCCCGTGAACTTCGTCGTGACGACGTCCTTGAAGTGTTGCAGGAAGGTCGTCGTCTTGAGGCCGGTATCTTCCAACTGCGGTGAGAGCAAATCCAAGATGCAGCCGTTGCCAGAGCTCGGAAAGCTGCAAGGAAATGGGAAATAATTAATAAAGTGAGCAGGAAATGTATTTATTAAGAATATAATTATTAAAACCTTATTAAATATAAAATAAATACAGACTTTCTCATTAAATTAAATCAAAATGGTTAATGTTTTTAAGAATAATATCCTCAAAATATCATATCTGTAGAGTTACAGAGATCTTGATCTATAGCGGAGCCACATTATTTTATTCTCCGTTTATATAAAAACATTTTACAATTTTTAGAGACACATATTTCATACAATAAATAAAATTGCAGATAATTATTATAAAATTTTTTTATCATTTTACTATTTAAATAGTTAAAAAATGTATTAAAAACCTTTTTTTTTCCATATATAAAATGAAATTAATCAATGTGATAATATCCTTTACAAAATTTAAAAACATTTGCGATATTTTAATCACAGTTTCTTACATATTGTTAAGGTACTTATTAGGAATATTTTAATAAACTATAATAAGTTTAAACAAAATTAAATATGTAGTTAAAATAATTATTTATTTTCCTGCCTTTATAAGTATGTTTAGATTGTAAATATATATGAAATATTTATGCTATTAATATATTATGGTTATAGGCTATTATTGAGGTTCAAACTACCCTAGAAGTTATAGCTTAAAATACCAAAGAGTATGAATTAAATAATCTATTTAGCTAGACTGTTTAAATAAGGCTCCTTAGGCCCTATTGTTTGCTAGTTTTCAGATGTTGTCTAGCACTAAAATTACTCATAACGAGTTCATTCCTACCTGGCAGTACGTACCCCGCCTTTAGTTAATTATAATTATCATTGCGGCTACTTGGCCAGGCGGAGGCAAATCAACTTGTGGAACTTTTTATCGCCTCACCGGCAAAGGCAAACAGTGAGCTTAACCCAAACACCAGCCGAATGGCAAGTTAACACCAAACACGTCAAGGGGTTAATACCGTGCCTCGGATGCTGGGTAACTCGAGTAACTCTCAAAGGGAAGGGACTGGGACTGGGACTGGGACTGAAGACTGGGAGCGGGAGCGGCACATGGTAAATGGACTGGTCGTCGTAAATTCTGGCGGGGAATTGGATGGGGTGTACGAGTTGACAACGCTATCAGCAGACCGAGGGGAGAACGGTGATAACGGCCTTATCGATGTAAAATATTTACATTTCTGCGAGCATTTCTCTCTTTCGCTATTATTGCCATTATTATTGCGCTGCCTGCACTGAGAGAATTCGGCAGGGACAGGGCACAGGGCCCAGAGAAAGCGTAGTAAGAGTAAGAGTAGACTTGCACGCAATAAAGGCGATAAACTCTGTCAGGGCGTCCAATAAATTCGTTAAAAATAAAAAACAGCCCACTGACAGTAGCACGAAAATAGCCATAAACGATCGTAAATCAATTAGCCAAAAGGGAGGGAACACCTAGCCATATTCCAGCGCCCCTCGCCCGATATCGGGGAGCCTCCCCAGCTATATATACACCCATATATATATAGTATATAGACTGCTATCTCAGCCAGCGAGGCAAACGAAACGAAAGGTTGCAATAAATGGTTATCTAATCTCAATCACAACAAACTAAAGGCATTCAAAGGCGAAACGAAATGAGAACGAATTTCATAAATCTAGCGGCAGCATAAATTCGCAGTTGAAGTGAATTTAATTAAATTTAATTGGAATGCTTTGGCTTGCCGGTGTCACTTTCGATTTCGTTGATAATTCCGCTTGATCTCCACTTGATCCCCAGTGGATTAGTGCGGCTGTAATATTAAATCCATTTGCGGTTGTTCAACAACAATATGATAAACATAATTTCACTTGAAGCGAATTTATGGGGCTCCCTGGGATGGGGGTCAGGTGGTCAGGTGGCCGTTGAAATGAAAAGTTTCTGCATTTATTGCTCCCAGTATTTATAACACTGTTATTGCCTTGGTTATTTTTGCCATTTGCTATTTGTTCTTGTTGCCGCAGTTGTCTTCATTTCTGGCTAAATTATCTGCCGCAGTGTCTAATAAATAATTTGGTTCCCAGTTCAAAGTGCCAGCCGTCATTGCCATTGTCCCCACAGAATAAAATCCCAAAATGTTCTCGTCTCCGTCTCTGGCCGTCTATTTTCTGCCTCGTCATTTTATTTCAAAAGTGAGAATTTATTTACATAATGATTCCCTAAGACAAAGAATGCCAGAATTATTTTATGCCACTTTATGGCCGCACGGATCTCGTGGGTTTATACTTCTTGGTCGCGCAGGCAGCGAAGGTGGCAAGATTCCGATGTTGTGCCAAGGCTTTCCACATGTTTTCGTTACCATTTGATTTTATTCTTTTTATTATTTTATACAAATTCGAGTTCGCAGCTCTGTGTACTTAGGTTTTTTCCATGCCTTGTTTGCCCCACAGCCGGCCAGATCTAATTGTTTAGGTGACGTCAATGGGTCGGCGCCACCTTCCCCCCTGATATTTTGGCAAAGTGTACGGAAAGTACGGAAAGGCCAAAAGCCCAGAGGCCCCCTTACGAGATGTGGGGCTCCAGTCTACGGGCTTTATGGCCGCAATTCCGCGATTCCCCGGGTCTCACTTCGCCGTGATTTATTCGCGGCGTGAGAGCGCTCCGTAAACTTAATTCCTTGTCCAACAATCGGTTTATTGGCGGGCTTGGAGATGGGAACCTTTCGGGATCTACGGTGATCTCGCCTGATCTTACCCAGAAACCTGATGGTATGTTTCCCCAGCATTGACTCTGTCATTATGGAGCGATTAAGTTCCCAGGAAGGTGTTTACCGAGAAAGTTCTGTTTGCGATGACCTAACACTTCCTAATACCAGACACTTGGCACCGTTTCACTTTCAGTTCCCTGGCCATGAATCAATTAGAAAGTTCGCACTATCAAAAGCATTTTTCGAATTCAAAACTCTTGTCATATCCTAATCCTTTTTCTTTCGTCAAACAATTTATTTCCTGCGTCCAATAAGATCAGAAAAGAATTCGTTGAATGTCTTTCGCCTTTCAATGATATTTAAAACAAAAACTTGACAAGCGTGTGTCGGAAAATCTTAATGATGAATGGTTAATTATACTGATAGTTAAGGAGAAAATGTTTTTAGATGAAATGGTGTTTTCTAATTTATCATATAAATATTTTTAATATTTACTTTGTTAGGAAACTGTTATTATTTTTCTTTTATATCTTTACTTCACATATTTTTTATGGAAAATAAATGTTATAAGCCTTTGTTAACCCTTCTTTTATATAGTTCTTTCCTCAATTTTCCATGTTAAAAATTATTCTTTTGTATGCGGATAATTTAAAGGTATTTGCTGACTTTCTTAAGGATATATTCGTCAACTGATCTCTATGTTTTTAAATAAATCCTATAACCTTCTTACCTCTGAATGTTGGGACAGGAATTCAATTAATCCACTTAGGTGGTGGCCGTTCGATCGGCGCTGGAACGATGTTCCGTCGGCTCCGTCAATCCGTGATATATGATCAAAATATCGGACCCGGGTTGAACTTTGCTATAGCGGCTGTCGCCTTTCTGCGGAGCAAATGTCGTGGGCAAAGGCAATAAATCAGATTGCCAGCATTTCAATCGCACGGAAATCTTCGAAAATCTTCGAAAGTCTTCGAAAGTCCGGGGAAAGTCTTCTGGAGACGTCGCGTGGGCGGCGGCGGGGCTATAAATCTCGGAAATCGGAATGGATCAGATCCGTCGCAGGGCGTTTAGGTTTTTATGGGTATATGTTTTTTTGTGTTTATGTTTATGCCGTTGTCATTGCAACAGTTTGCTAATCAAAGGCGAAGCGGCATTTAATAGAGCCGTTAATAGTTTTCGCACTCGCGGCTCTCAGCGGCGGTCGGTGGCAGATCAAATAATAAAAATCACAGTGATTATGTTAGTGATTAATTTTAAGTAACTCGGGGATATGTTTTTAATTCTCGACTCTCGCTGGCTGCCACTCACACAAGCACACGCTGGACTCACTGGCACACAAAATCACCACACATACTCGCGCACTTGCACTGGCTATGATTTGATTTGATTTGATTTGATTCGATTTGATTTGAATTGATTTAAACTGTTGATTCAGTGTTTTAATAATTTAATCCGCCGCGTAATTAGGCTAAGTAGTCCAAGTCCCTTCGGCCTGTATCTGTCTCTGTATCTCTGGTCTCTGGCACATCAGATCTGGGAGTCTAAACGGAAGCGACGCGTCTGCACCCGTAACAGGACGTGGCTGGATTGAAAGCGAATGCGAGCGAGCTCGTTAAAGTATCTGTTGGACGCGAGCAGCGAGAAGGGGCGGCTAACGGGAACCCGGGGTCGCCTTTCGGTTCGGTTCCACGAGCGGAAGCGGGGTTGGTTAACGGTGAACTCAGTGGTACGTGGTGCTGGCGACGAGAACTCGCGGCTACTAAAATCGGAACGCACAGCGCTGAAGGCAGAACGCAGAACGCAGAACACAGAACGTGCTATCTTATCTCTCTTTTCACGAGGGTGTCTGTGTGCGGGTGTGAGTGAGATGATGGCTCGGCGAGTAGCGAGTAACGGGGCCCGCACCCAGCTGTGAGAGCGAGAGGCGAGATGTGGGCCAGCAGCAACCGGATGAGGACACACCCCCAAAGACTCTGCTTGTGTTTGCAGTGCGCCATTGCTGCGCACTGCTCTCGCTCTCTGTCTCTTTGTCTCCCTCTCGCTCTCACTCTCTCTCTCTCTCTAGCCCTGACTCGTCGCTGGCTGTCTCTTTCCCCGCCCCGCTCCCCATCAGTCACTGTTTATTATTTGGCCGCCGCTCTCGAGGG
>JAEIIF010031983.1:0-11448 GCA_018874455.1 Drosophila trapezifrons
TACCGGGTATCTCACAGTCGGTCCCACTCGACTGTAGCTTTTCTACTTGTTTTTATATAAATATATATTTTATCGGTAACATTTTCCTAATTGGATTTAATTTTACTTTTTCAGAAAAGGAAGTAATTATATAACAAGTCAAAAAATAAATACTATTTGAAAACAATTAAAATTCTGCCTAAAAGTGTGCTACAAAAATGTATAGACATTTCATTGCATACTTTCGGGCCCCTTTTTAATTAGATTTCAAATCCACAGCAATTTTTTGAGGCACTCCTGATATGAAATATATTTTTTTGATGAAAGGAATATTATTAAATTTATATATAGATTTATTTAAAATATAATATATATTTATTTTCCGGGTATTTCTTACTGTGAACTCGGGTTGCATTTTGTTGGCAACGCCAGACTTCAACCCTGAGCTCTGCGACGTTGCCACTCAAGTGCCAAGTGACAAAGGGCAATCACTTGCGACCGATGCGATGCCAGGACCTGACCTCTGACTCCCCGCTCCTTATGATTCCTCATGACTCCTCATGACTCCTCACTCCTCACTGCCTCCACTGCCACTTCCGCTTCCGGTTTTGCCGCCAGCCTTTGGCTTCCCCTTCAAGTTAATTACGCCAAAGTATTCCACATTTCGTTCTCTTTTTTCGGTGTCTGGCCCATTCTAATTTATTTAATTAATTTAAGTCAAGCTCAAGTGGAGGGTTGGGGCATTTTTTAAAATGACAAGTTAAATAAATTTCGTTGATGTTTGTTTGCTTGTCTCTCTCCCAAAAATGTCCCCTGACCAAGTTTAATTATTTATTTTCCCCTTCCTCTGCCCTTGTGGTCACTTTCTAATGATTTCCTTTTTGTTTCCTCCTCCTTTTCGGTGGGGTTTTGTTTGCCATCAAAAATTATCTTTCTTTTTATATATATATATTTTTTTTTTCTGTTGGCAAATTTCGCAAATTAAAAGTTTCCACTTGGGTGGGAGAAAAAAAAGGCAAAAAAGTTTAATGAGGCGGCGGCGGCATTCAACCCTTTTTTTTTTGGGTAACAACAACAATCCACTAACAAGTTAATTGAGAGCAATTTTCAGTTCTCTCATCGTTGAATTAAATTTCCACGACCCCGGGAAAATGGGGTTAAGCATTAACAGAGTCGAGTTGTAATTAAGGATTGGCCGAAACAGAAACAGAAACCGAAACCGAAACCAAAAAAACCAATTCCCAAAACCCTGGGCACGTTGTCCCCGCGCTCAGTTGGCCATTAAGGTGTCGCAAATTGAAAGCGAGCTGCGAGCTGGAAGCTGCGAGAGTCACCCACGCGTTTAAAGTCGCCCACAATCACTGACGCCTGACGGCGTCAACGACAAGGAAAAAAAAAAGAAATACAAAAAAATACAGCAAATTAAAATAAGAATTTCCAAAAAGGGTGGAAAAGAGTTGAGTGCAAGGAGAGGAGGGCTCAGAAAAAATAAAATAAAAACGATTTATGTCAACCTTTTGATGCTGTCAAGTGGCGCAAATTGAATTATGCACAAAGAAAGGTGTCGCCAAAGTCAACTGGCTCTGCTTTTCCCATTTTCGTGATATTTCGTCAACATTAAACTGATTTTTTTTCGTCTTTTTCCCCCATTCACTGAGCTTTGATTTTTAAATTAAAGAAACATTAGGGGAGTTGCTTTTTGGTGACGAACTTTCTGGGTGCCTTAAGTTGAGACATTAAAACAGCCCAGTTTTTTCATTTTTCGTAATATTTATAACATAAATTTGGGGAGGTATAAAATTTAATTAAAATTAATTATTTATATTTAAAATGTTGTATATTTAAATGCAAGTATTTAATGGCAAATGTTCAGCCTTAAATCGTCTCTAAATAATTACAAAACTTGTTCAAAAATATTAGCACGCTGACCAAAAAAAAAAAAAAAACCATAGAGATCCTGCGCGTGGCTCTTTCCATAATTAATTCCAATGCAAATTGCCTGCACACACATTACACTCACACCACACTCATTTTTCTGGCCAAAATGTAGTCATTGTCTGGGAAATCAGAGCCACAGATCCGAGTCTGGATGCTGGATGCTAATGCTGATGCGAATCCAAAATCCGAAATGCTACCGCGCGAAGCCAATGGAAATCGCATTAAAATTTCTCGCATAAATCGGGAAAAACTGGCGAAAACTGGGCGAGAAACAAAAGGAAACTTTTGCGCCTAGTCGGGGGAAGGGGAAAAGGAGGAAAAGGGGGCGGTCAGGTGGGTGTGGCGACGGCAGTCATGTCAAACATGAAATTCAATTGTGCTGGAATTCGAGACGAGCAAAAAAGTGGTCGGTCGAGAGCATATGCAGGCAGTGGAGGGTTAAGCGGAAGCCTCGCATTTGTGCAAAAGTTTCACGTTGACATTTCCATAATAATTTTCTTTTCATTCTCTCTTTTACTTGGAAGTATTTTCTTTTTTTTGTTATTCCTTTTTTTGCCACTCTCTGTGATTTTATTTTGGGTTTTTTCCTTCGTATTTTTGTCGGCCGCAGAAAGTTTGCATTGCTTTTGACGCACGACTGAGTAACGGAAGTGGGCGGCAGTGGGCGGCGAAAAAGCGGGGAGGGGGAGTAGAAAATCCGGCTGGAAGGACCCCGGGTCTAACCCCTTGACTACTGACCCCTTTCCCTACTCACAAAAAGCTTCAGCTTTCGGCTGTTGCTGCTGTTCCTTTTTTGCATATTGATGAGGCAGGCGGGGCAGGCACTGAGAAATCTGTGCTGGATGGAAAATGGAAAATCTGAAATCTAAAATCTAAGTTGCCCGCGGGGTAGCCAGGATTGGGCGGGGCATGGGGGAGGTCGGAAAACGCGTGTCAAAATTGAATGACAAAACTCATGTGTGCGGCATTAGAGGCCAGCCAGCTCCTCTCCCTTCGCGAGAGACACATGTGCGTCGAGGCTAAGCCCACAAGCCAAAAATGCAAAGCAGCTCAAAAAGTATTCCAAACTGTGTATTTTTTTTTTTTTTTTTTTTTCGTTTTTCCACAGCAAACCGCTAAAGCCCCCGCCAATCGACCACGCCCACATGCTACCGTGTTTTTCCTAAGGCTGCAAAAACTTTATACATTTTTCATGGCTGGCGTAACATAACAGGATGAAAAATCAAAAATAAAAAATCAAAAAAAGGAAAACGAAAAGCGAAAAAGTATACATAAAAAAAAAACAAATGAAAAGGCCAAGAGCTTGGTTTTTTTTTTGGCTAAATTTAACCGCAGCTAAATGCCTTATAATTTGACATTTAAGCAGAGAGGAGGAAACAAAGGCCGAAAACCCCAACAAACCCAAAAAAGAAATGCTTAACTTGTATTTTATTTTATTAATTAAAAACAATAAAAATATATTTACTACTAATTAACCAATTAAAATAAAAACCTTTAAACGTAACTAAAACAAATAAAAGCAATTTTAAAGAACATCAACTTCAAAAGGCATCTTCCCATTTCCATTCCCATTTCCCATTCCCCTTGGCAATCCTCTTTTTAAACACCAATAATGTGCTTTTAATTTCAATTGAAATTAACTTCCAAGTTCGGTTTGATTGGCTGTATAAAACCGTCTATATTGCCTATATGCTTTGTGCATCCAAAAATCGCCCCAAAAATGCCAAGGAGAGAGAGAGGGGGTACTCCACCTCTGGCCAAACGCACCACCGTACTTAAAATGCTATTAACTCAAGCGAAGAGTAAAGAGAAGTAAAAAAAAAAATAAAATACAGAAGAAAATATTGAAACTTGTGCGGCTTTTGGGCTTTTCGGCTACGCTATTTCGGCCCATTTCACTCCAGCACTCCAGCATCATCCCGGCCAGCCACCAAGCCCCATTTTGGGTAATTCTATTTTTCCTGCGGAGGAGGCGAGGCGTCTACTTAAAAATACATTTACACTTTAATGACGCCCGCGTCGGTCTCAAAAGCGCAAAAACCCAGAGAGAGAGCCGGAGAGAGCCAAAGCAAAAACAAATCAAAAAGAAATTAAATGACCTTTTCACATGCCAGACAATTCTTTAAACTCAACGGGTGGCCCCCAGGGCGAAACCACCGCAAGGCCAGGCCAGAACAGGCCAGTTTCCATGGGTTGCCTAGGAGGGTGGGGAGCCTGCCAGAGGGTCGGGGTCAGGTTCGGGTCATTCAATGTGTTTGACTGCCGCCGTCCTCGTCGTCGTCGTCCTGGTCGTCGTTGCCATCGCCGTTGTCCCCTACGTGACGAGTGCTGCCAATAACAAACAGAAAAAAAATAAAAGAAGAAAAGAATCCCGAAGGGGGCCAAAAAAAAAAAAAGAAAACAGCGGGGAAGAGTGTGGCAAGAAATCGGAAATCCAAAAAAATATAGCAAGTCGAAGGCACAGCACCCTGGCAGAGTTTGACAAGTATTTAAAGGTATTTTAATTTAAAATAAACAAATTATCAGACAAAAGCTTAAAAAGAGCTTGTAATGCTTACAAAAAACCCCATAATACAAACAATATTTAATATTAAAAGTATGATGTTATTTAAGCATTTCAAATCGAATAATTTTCTGTATTTTATTTATTTGTAAAATACCCTTTGTAAACCCGTTTTTAGTCATATTTGTACGTTTTCTATCAAATCTAAGCTTGATTGATAAGTTCAATGATTTAATTAAAGGAAATATGCTTTAAATTGTTATGGATTCGGTCAAAGTTCAAAATACCTCAGAAAAGGGTATATAGAGAGAAGGAGAGGAAAGCAGCATATCGCCGGCGACACAAATGTAATAAAAGGCGGCATCAAAAGGCCAAAAACACACAAAAGGCAACGCTGCCAATACAAATGCCGGGTCCCGTGTCCCGGCTAATGTTGAACCCATTTCAAAGTGTGTCCTTCCTGCCCAGCCCAGCCTCCGTGCTCCGTGCTCCGTGCCCCTTTCCCAATCCCTTCCTGCCTCGGCAATCCTTGCTCCCATGTCCGTTGTGTCCGTAAAACTTTTGTTATTCTTGTGTGCATTTCAATTCGATTCTGTCTCTATCTCTGGTCTCCTTTTCTTTCTTTTTGTTTTCTTTTTGTTATTTTTGTAGCTCCTCCTCGTTCTATCAAGGCAATCACAATTCATATTTAATGGCGAGTTCGATTCCAGCTGCCCTGCAGTGGCTTTGGCATTCAGCAGGGCCTTGACTTGGCCCGACTTTGGCTGGCTACTTGCATTTCAATTCATTCAACCCATTGTCAGAGTGTGACCAGGCTTGCATAAGCATCATCGAACTAAAGAACCGTGAAAGAGAGTAAATTACGCGATTAATATCAGTATATCGCATTTATGTAGTAGTTTAAAATTAATATAAGTTCCCTTTATTCAATTTATTTAATTTGAATTCATTCAAGTTATTGTCAGAGTGTGACCAGGCTGGTAAAAATATCAAAACAGCAAAGGTAAGTAAAGAATGTGATCAATATTAGTATATTACATTTATGTAATATTTTTAAATTAATTTAAGTTCACTTGCAATTTCAATCCAATCAACTTATTGTCAGAGTGTGACCAAGCCCGCATAAGCAGCGAGGAATTAAGGAACCGTAAAAGAAAGTGAATACCGGTTTACTACATTTATGAAATAGTTTAAAATTAATATATTAAATAATTATATTAAATAAAGAAGTAAACTCACTGAAAACAAGAACTTCTTAAAAAGCCAGTGTGCCCACCCTATAGTATGCAGCAGAATGCCGCACCGTGATGAAAAAATAATAATCCCAGCTGAAAACTACCAACGAAAGTTTCGCCTAAGACCAAAATAAATAAGCAAAACAAATCCCACAAGAACGCGGCCAAAAACATAATCTTCTTATGCTCATTGCTCAGCATTACACAAAATACAGTCACACTGGTAAATGGAAAAAGGCGGAAATAATATGGAGCTGGAGGCGGAGGTGGAGGTGGTGGTGGTGCGCGGAGGGGGCGAATAGAAATGGAAAACTTATAAAATATCTGTGAGGAATACAAATTCAATTCATGAATAAATTTCATGTATAGCTCTTGGCTGCTTTCTATTTTATGTATTTTATGGCACATGCCGTTCGTTGTTGGTGTTGAGGTTGCCGGGCTACCCGACGAGAGCGGATAGCGACTCTGCATATCTGCCCGGCTTTGGCATTAGGGGGAAAGGACAGCAGCAGGAGCCGGAGCATCCAGTTGATGATTTACCAACAGGCCAACACACATACTCCAGATAATTACGTCGCGGTCTAGACTTTAAACCCAGGGTTAGGTTTGTGAGTTTCGCCTGGCCTCCTCCAGGACCAGGACCAGGGCCAGGGCCAGGGAAAAGTTGCCAACTGGCAACGGAAAATTTGTTGGCTGGCACTGCCGCCGCCTGCCAACATAATCACAAGTTAATCCTCCGTGTAACTTTACCACCAGCCAACTGGGCAGTGGGAGAGTGGGAATGGGCACGGAGAGAGAGCGGTGGCTCTGTTCGAATGTAGATAAGCGGCCCTAAGCCAAAGATACAACTTTCAGATACTTGCCAAACTGAAATGTTGCGATGGCTTCGCACTCCCTCAAAAACACAGCAGCAGCCAGAGCAGCAGCGGCTTAAAAATGTTTCATTTTTATCGCAGCCAGTCAGCGCCGAGAGAGAGGTGGAAATTCCTTCGAAATAATGCCAAAAGGAAGTCGTCTCCGCGCTAGGGTTTCACTTCACCCGCCGCTCGCCATGCGGAGGATATCTTCATCCAACTTTGATGTTTGACTTAACGCACACACACACACACATGACTGAAGCACTGAACTCTTAAAACTTTGTATTTATGTTCGAAGAATCCAAAAATTATACTGTCAGCCAATTTATACTTTCCAGCTTAATGTGGAGAGCCCATGTCTATTATTATCTATATTTATTAATTTATAATAAGCTGGAATAATAATTAGTTCCCCCTTTTTATTAAAACTAAAAATAAGATGGAAAATTCCTAGCAGTTCCTTGCCATCATTTCAATTAAGAGTCTTTAATATTTCAAGCCTTCTAACCTTGTAAAAATTTAAAAACAAAATCTTAGCAAATGTAAATAAAGACTGAAATATATGTTAAAGCTAATAATAAAGGTGAATAAACCAGTCTTGATCATTTAAGCTTTCAGCTTCTAAGAAATACTCTCTTAACACTCTCATAATACATCCTAAATGTATTTCAAACGCTTCTTTCGTTTAATTTAAACAAAATAATTTAAAATAAAGCCAAATAAATTCCTTTAAATATTTTCAGGCCCTTGAAAATTGAATATCCTTAAACTTTTAATATGAAAAATATCAATTGATCGACTTTCAGTGACAATGCAAGTCGTGTCGCTCGCTGGGCTTGTTCAGTTAAAAGGACCTGCTGCCTTGGTCAACAGCAGGACATTGTTTGCGGTCTTTAACAAAGTTATTTACAGCTACCGCCCGGCTCCCAGGGTGAAGTTAAAATACACAAAGAAAAAAAAAACAAGAAAAACGAATGCAAAAAGAAAACAAAGAGCGGAAACCAATTCGACGAAAGGTGAAAGGTGTTCGTCTGTTGATTCCCACCTTTCCCATTGCCATTCCCTTTACCTTACAAGGGGACCACCGCCGGGGGTCCTGGGCCATTTCTCTCCGTTCGCCGTTCGCCGGTCTCCATTCTGTTTGGATCCTTTCAGCTTTCAGCGCTTTTAGCTCTTTTTGACTGTGGCAAGAGTTACGCAAATTGCTGAGCTGGCAAAGGCTGTAAAATTTTATTGAGCATACAGAGGCGACGAGCCACGACAAATATGCGGTCGAGGCGGGGCAGTGGCAGCCCTCCGACTGGTAGGCCGCATTACGGCCTTAATTTCCAAAAGAAGCTTTGATTTAAAGGGACGAACGAACACGACACGGCCAAGAAAGGGCGATGAATTTATTGTCAAGTATAAAATGTTATGGCCATCAAGGTAAAGGTATGGGGTATGGAGGTCGGGACACCTGTCACGGGGACAAGGACCAAAACAGTTATTTGCACTTGCCTCAGTTACGTGCCGAATCAATTGGGCGACGGCTGCTGTCGACGATTGTCAAAGGGTGGTGGGGATTTTATTAAAAGGGGGATCTGTGCTGGAAGGGCGGGGCCAGAAAGAGACAGGAGTCCACTGTAGTTGAACATAAATCATTTAAGACGCCCCTCTGTATGCAATATGCTTACAGGGGGACTTTCTCCACAAGAAAGGAGAAGAAAAAGACTATAAAACACTGCAAGATTTAAGACGAAAGATATATAATATTAAATACATTTTATACATAAATATTTTATATATATTTAATATTTATTTAATACAAAAAATGTATTTATTGTTTGTAGTTCCAAATCACTTGTAAGACATTCCTGCGTTACCCTAAAAAGTGCGTTAAAAAAATGTATATAGGTAATATCCTCAAAGGGGACTTATATTCGGCTACTGGATAGGGTATAGGATTGGGTAGGTGGCTTTCCTTAGTGCCCATAAAATGGCCGTAAATTCTGTGGGCGGTTTTGTGTTGCTTGGTTGGCTTTTGGAGGGCTCACACCTGTCTCGCATGCCAAATGAAGTAAGAGATCCTGGCGCCGCCACCCCCGATGATGCATATTTGATGCTTGTTTTACATATGCCAACAATCCAGGGACGACACATGCTTCCATAACACACACCACGCACGCACACCCAGCACGCACACTGCCAAAATTTGTCACTGACAATTTTCATTAATTTAAAAAGCCAAATAAATTGTGAGGCTTCAACCGCAACAAGAGCAAACATCTAGGCCAACAAAGCGGAAACAAGCAACTGACGCATATCATTAAAGAGTAGTTACAGGGGCTGATTTTTAAGGGGGGGAGCTGGCACTTCTGGGTGTGGGGTGTGCGGTGTGTGGTGTGTGTGTGTGCCATATGTAAGACGTTCTTAAATGGATCGCTTGTTTGCCACGCATAAACACACTTGCTCTGACTTAAATATACACCCACCCACGTTCAGGTAAGGCGAGGTACACCCACGCAAAATCAGGGACAACGAGTTAAAGCCATCAGGCAGCATTAAAAATTCTTGAAAGCCTGGAAAATGTCACAAAAATGTCACAGACTTCAGAGAAAGTAATACTTTTATATAAAATATAAGGTAACAGCTTTGAAAGGTAAGAAAAACAATTAATTTTAAAAGTAAACAAGAACAAATAATATTTGAATCATAAGATAAGCTACTGTATATATTTTAAATACAGGGTTACGTAATTTGCTTTAAAATACAACACAAACAATGTATTCAAATTAATATTTACTATATAAAACACCTTGGTAAATTCTAAAAAATAACAGCCATAATTCTGGCGATTTTAATCGGATAAACCTCAAACAGCGGTGTGGTGTTATTCGCCATTATTAAGCGAAATATTTGCAAAATGCCATTTTATATGCTTCACCGCGCTTCGGTGTATTGTTAGTCGTGGAATTTTTGTGTGTTTTTTCTTGCTTTTATTTTTCGGTCTTTGCTATTTTTTAAATTATATTTTCCCACTGAGTTTTTCCAGTGGTTAACGGCTGAATTTTCTAGAGGGGGTCAACGAACCAATGCAATGGAAACTCATAAAGCGGCAACTTTGTTGCGATTTTCCATCGGGCGGTTGCATAGATGGATGGTTGGATGGATGATGGCTGGTTGGTTGGATGGATATATACATATATATATATAACGCTACCGTAGCTTCCAGCTTCCGATGTCTGCGCCTTCGCACTTTGGATGACACCGGCAACAACCAGAAAACCAGAAAACCGGCACCATCACCGCCACCAGCACCCACTCAGCCTGCCGGGAGAAAACACTTCCTGTCAGCACACACACACGTTAGCCAGGATAAAAAATGGAGAAATAAAAAGAGGAAAGCACCCACAACCACGCACCCACACCCACACCCACACACTTACACACTGGATCCTTTCGCCGGCAGTCATGCTAATAATTTGATGGCACAAGCGAGCGAACAGCGACAACGTCAGGTGTAAAATATTGTTAAGCGCAAACACACACGGCCACACTGGCACACTCACTCATACACAAAAAAAAAACATTTTTATCAAATCTCAGCAGTAACGAAAAGCGATATCTTTTAGAAAACGTAACGTAATGAAGCGTTTTTTTATACCAATTTGTGTTCAGAATGAAAATGACATTCATAAATAATTAATTATAACCAAGGATGGTTCAAAATGTACTGGAGTTTTGAAATCCATGAAAAAGGCCTCTTAAAAGTATGCAATAAAATTTGTAAGGTAACAGAGTCAGTTTAAATTTTTTATTTTAACGATATAATATTTTGTAGCATAGTTGTGGGCTCCTTTTTTGTGAATTTCAAAACGAAAAGACTTATGAAAGATCCTCCACTTATTTAAAGACATATTACATAATAATAAATAATAAAACCCAAGAAAGTAACATTTTAAATAAAGATTAATAGGCCTAATAAAAAACAATTGATTGAGGTGTTCATTAATAAAAACTCAATACAAAATCTTGGATTTCTGTACCTTTTTCTTCATTGAACTGTTATTATTTTCTATTTTAATTTGTAGTAGGTAAGATAGTAATTTGTTTCTCTCTCTATAACATAAATTCATATGCAAATCGCAGAAGAAAAAGGAAAAAAAAAAGGAAGAAACCAACAGCAGCAGAGGCGGCTTCGTTCAGATCGGGGGAAAAAAAGGGAAGAAAAACAAGCTGGCGGTGCGAGCTGAAAGGCATTTCATGTTGATGTTGCGTTTTCATTACGCGCAATTTCGACTGCCACGCCCCTTCGTTGTTAATTTCCTTTGATGCCGCAGCGCGAATTGAATTAAATTCTATTAAAAAGTCACCAAAACACACACGAACACATCCGGGAAATATTATGTGTGCTTCGGCAGTTACTCTACAATTTGTTGAGTTATTTTTGTGCCAAAACTGAAAACTTACCTGCAAATTGGGCGGACAATGATCCAGCAGCTCCAGCATATGTTTGATATTCTGCGCATCCTGTATCACAAAATTCAATTCCATATCGAATTCACCGCCGACCAGCTGAAAGAGACGAAATAAATAAATAAAAGATACATGAATGTATGAATTAAATGTGCAGCTGCAGGATTTCTGTGTAAACAATAGGGGAACGGCGCTCAGAGCTGTTGAAAAATGTTCACAATTAGTGCAAATAATTTCTCCCTTTTATTTTATTTTATGATATATTCGTATGTATTTTATTTTATGATATATTCGTATGTACATGTATATGCCAGCATTTTTGGGGTTAAGTTTGTATGTGGATAATCTGCGGGGAAAATATGCAAAAAGTTGATGGCGAACATTTTGCACAGCAGCAGATTTGTAATTGGTAAAGTTGGAATTGGAAATAATGGATGAGTGTGTGTGGGTTTTTCCTTTTTTTTTTTTTTTTTGAGTGGGG
>JAEIIF010032001.1:0-25945 GCA_018874455.1 Drosophila trapezifrons
GATGCTGATCAAGAATATATATACTTTATGGGGTCGGAGATGCTTCCTTCCCTGCGTTGCCAACTTCCGACTAAATCTATAATACCCTGCAAGGGTATAAAAAAACTTATCCATGGATCTACAATAATCTATCATTCAGTTATTCCCAAATTATTTGCTTAAGCTATTATTTTGACCAACTCAATTTTTGACAAATTCAACTTTTATATTTAAAAAAAAAATCTCATGAGTAATCCCAAGTTGTTATGTGTTATGAACATCTACTAATAGTTAGGTTTTATTGAAAAAATAAATTATTTTGTTTGAGAGTTTAGAATGGTATTTTGATGTGCTTTTTGTAAAGCGTTACTGGGCACTACGTTTATTTCGACCGCAGCTGTATAGTCTTCATCAGCGTCACCAGCCGAGTGTTTAGTATTGCTCAACATGTTCCTAGCAACATTTGTCTTTATTTGTCAACATTTTCGCTTGCCTTCAGCCCTGTTTAATTTAAGTTTATAAACTAGAGCATAATTAGACAAAGTGAATTAGCCATGGGTTTGGTTTGGGTAGCGGGTATCTCACCGTCGTCCACACTTGACTGAAGCTTTCCTACTTGGTTTTTTTTATTACAGATATTTCCTATGGAAGCCCAAGTATAAACGGCCCTTCAATCTATATTTTTCCTATTTTAAGTCACGTTTCCTCTCTTCATTTCTAATATTTTATTAAATACCTTAATTCAATGTTATGCAGAATATTTTAAATTTTTTCCGTGTGCAGCCACTGAATGCTGAGTGTTGCTACTTGCAATGTTGCTGTTGCAGTTGCAGTTAGATGTGGCGCATCATTAAAGTGCAGACAAATGGCTGCGCGGCATGTGCGGCACATGTCAAGCTGCACAAGTCCGGGCAACAGGTGAAAATGCTGGAATTCTGATTATCCGCTGCCTGGTGCTACTGCTCCTACTGCTGCTGCTGTGATTGGCAGCAGCAGTTGTTGCTGCTGCTGCGGCAGCAACTTAAACTGTAACTTTCAACGATTTGTCGTCGTCGTCGCTGGAGCTGGCTGCCTTTTCTGCCTGGCACTTTGATGTTTGGCCACAGCCACAGACGCAGCAGCAACTAGCAACATGCGCATAATTATGTACCTTGCCCGCAGGCAACATTCCGTTTCCACTTCCATTTCAGAAAAAAAAAGAGGGGCTCTCGGCCACGCCCTCAATTCAATTTACAGCCGGAAGTGTGGGTGTATACTTACTTGATATACATTCTCGATTCTGGATGCCAGCCCTCGTCGTGCTCTCCTTTCGCAAACTCATTTGCTGCTTCATAAATCAAAAATCCCAGCAGCTTTTGGCTACGACTTCGGCGGCGGCAACTCCCGCATAAAAAAGCAAAACTTAAACCGAAATCGAGTGTATGAAAAACGCATTTAATGATTGGCGAACAACAAGCAGGAACATCGAGAGCAGCAGCAACAGCAGCAACAACATAATAGGCCCATCTAGAGGCAACATTCGCGTACCGAGCAAAAAGTGGGAGGATGCAGTGAATTTTCTCCTGTGATGGTTTTTTTTAATGCCATTTGTTGCTGCCGCTGTTGATGTTGCTGCTGCTGCTGCTGCTGCTGCTGCCGCTGTAGATGTTGCTGTTGTCGGGCCGTTTGCCTTTTTGGGGCCCGTGAGGCATTCGCCTAAGCGGCAGGTTCCTGTCTGTGCCCCATCCAAGGAGACGTTGACTGCATTTTTAAGCGCGCTCCGCGCATAAAATAAAGCCAGATTGCAGGTCTTGCCTCGGGGCCTCATCCTCCTCCTTCTTCTTGAATGGGGCGAGTAAAAGTGCAGGATGCTTTGTTGTCCTGCCCCCGAACCAAGCCCAAGCTCCTTCTCCATCTCTCTGCTTCTTGGCCATTCGGAAGAGCTTCTGCAGATACGGCAGCTAATTTTCGATGGGCACAAGAAAATACAAAAAATACAGGGTGAGGAAAGGGCGCAGGCGCAGGCGCAGCAGCAGGAGCAGGAGCATCTGAGATCTTGGAGCGATAATGATGCAGGTTAATCATTAGCCTGCTACGTGTATTATGCGATTATTAGTTGCTGTTCACCTCTCTCTCTCCCGAAAGGGGATTACCCGCAAGCCCCCTATTTTTGGTGGGCGTTTGCTCTCGTTTTTTGCTGTTGAAGAGAACATTTTTGCCGTAATTTCCAATTTCCGCTTGCATCCGCTTGCATCTATATAGTATGTGTAGATACATGCGGCCGATTTGTCAACGCGGCAACATGTTGCTGCAACATGTAAGTTGTCAGCGTTTTTTAAGAATCAATTGCCGCCCAGCGGTGTGCACGGGGAGAAAAATGTTTATCTTTGATATCTTTTAGTTATCTTCATTAATTAAGGCTACTAATTATTAGTACTTAGGATAAACTTATATAATCTTAGAACTAAAACAAGTCCTCTAACAAAGAGAATGCTTGAAACATCTGTGCTCCTTAATACATTATTTATCCCAAGCAAACATTCATTTAAATTTGGTTATTTTCTTAAGGTGTACTTCTGGAAATCCGATCTGGGCTTAGCCCGCCTTCTTGGCTGCCGTCTGTCAGCGCAAAGCCCCCTGCAATCCCAATACCCCCCAATCCGCGATGGCCACACACACGGGCGGAACGAAAAGGCGGCCTTGAAAAGCAATATCACCGAAGTACTTGGCAAAAATCATTGCAGAATTTAAATGAGCCGCAAAACCAGCACACACACACACACACATATTTTGAGGGAAAAAAGCGCGCTCGACTGACGTGCAACATGATTTTGTAGGCGTGCAACATGCGCATGCGCAACAGCCGCAACTTTATCAGATTCAGCGCTCTTTTTAGCATTATTTCTGTAATTTTTTTTCGCCTGCCTCGCCGGCATGTTGTTGACTGTCAATTGTTTGGTGGGCGTTGCAGCCAGCAGCCACCAGCCAGCAACCAGCAACTAGTAACAAGCAACAAGCAACAGCCAGCAGCAACAGCAACCACACAACAACAGCAGTTCCATAGTCTGCTGGCCAGACTTTTGAAGCTATATCAATGTCAACAGCATTATCACACAGCGCTGTCAATATGCAAATGCCCAGAGCAAACCCAGCGACAACAGCAACTTGCCCAAGTAGCAACACAGCAATAGCAACTGCAACAGCCACATTCTCCTCGGTTCTCCTCTAGAAAAGACAAATAAATGCTTGTTGCTGGCGATTGCTTTCATGTGTGCGTATGTGACACTCGTTAACACGAAGCGAAAATGCGCGAAATGCGATATTTCACACGATTTATGCACGGACAACGACAACAGCATCCCAGGAGCAGGAGCAACATTAGCCAGGCACAGAGAGGACCACACACATTGCTTGGGCAGCTTAAGTTGCTGCTCCTGCTGCCTGCTGCGGAATATGAATTACGCAGCAGCAAGGCCCGCAGTAAAGCAACCCTCCATTTGTTCATCTTAATTTAGAGTCCCAGGAAAGACCAATTGGAAAGTGAGTTCTCCGCCAAGAATGCTGCCGTCAATACGGCAAAGTAGGAAGAACCTATGATAAAGTTGTTTGCCGCGAGGGCTGCTACCAATTTCGAGGCAAGGTAAGTGGAAAAAAGGTAAAATAGAAAGCCAGAAACTGATAAGAACTGATTAGACCCCTTGGCATAAATCAGTGTTGCCATATCCCACAAAAGTTGCCGAGACAAGACAGCGACAGAGTGTGTAGCTGCCATGTTGCTGGTGGTGTGTTGCAGCCATGCCAGAGAGGAGCCACCGCTTAAGGAGTAGGAAGCTGATTAGCCAGATCAGAGAGCTGCCAAGGCAAACAGTGGCCGCTGCTAATGGCCAAGTTGCTGGCGTGCTAATTTGACAGCTTGGCCAAGTTGTTAGTGGGAGCGAGAAAGGCGGGTAGGGAGAGAGCATAGACTCCGGTTGAGATTTATGCGTTGCCAATTGGCTGTGCCAACATATTTGCCCATATACATAATTGAAACGTAATAAATTCTGGGATGCTGAGGCTGCTGAGGCTGCTACTATTGCTACACGCAAAATAATGCTTGCTTTAATTAACCACATCGAGTGGCTAAGATGTTGTAAGCCATATTTTACTAGCCATTAGTTTTAATGGCCAATAAATAGGTACATTTTACAAAAAAAAAATCAGGTAAGATGGTTTATAAAAAGCATTTTCGGGCTGAATATATAATTAGAAAACTTGCCATGAATTTGGTTAATTAAACTAGTTTTTTATACTTAAACATAAACAGGAAAGTTTCACGTTTAAAAACGAAATTATATAAGAAAGGAAAATGTAATACACAAATTAAATAGGGTTCTTTATATTTATTTACCAGCCATAAAACTTTATATTTAAGATTAGAATATTTTCTAAGCTTGCTATCAATAATAATGTTTTTATTTTCATAAAGGTAACACACCTATATTTTTATGTAATTCACAAATATTTATTATAACTTTAATCACATTAGTTAGACATGAAAATATAGAATAGCACTAAAAAGTATTTTTTTTTTTATATAAATTTATAAAGCAAAAAATTCAAGTTTCTGCATTCCTTAAATATACTAATTTTACAACAAACTGTACCTAATTTTACCCCATTTTCTTCGAGTGCACCACCACAGCTTTTCGTGCACAATTAGCGACTGCAACTAACGACAATTGCTGACCATTTTCATGACTCGCTGTCGATTATTAAATAAATAATTTCATAGCGCTGATGCGGCGGTGCTGCTGCCGGGTGCTGTTGGCTGCCTTTTGCTGGTTTTACAAGCTGTAAAGTGCGAAATCAACACGCTTCATGCCAACTTCAGATCTTGGGGACCGAATACCGGAGACCGGAGACCAGAGACCAACTAGCTAGGCCGGAGTAGTACCCATTCCTTTCCTGATCCACTGTCCGGCGGCCAGTGTCCACTATGTTAGTTGTCAACACAAATGGCAATCGGCGTTGATAAATTGTTGCTGCCTTGGGCCAATTATAACCGTCTTTGGGCCTGGCTCAATATAGCTGCCAATCTGACAGTCCGCCTCCTGCCGCCGCCGCCTCTAGCATCCCATTCCATCCGTCCATCCGATCATGTTGCCAATAATGTTGCAAGCGGCAAGTTGCATGGCTTTGCATGCAGATCGCGACGGGTTTCCCTTCCTGCGAAGCCCCGCAACGGAGGTGCCACCGAGTTCCACTTCCGGTGTGGGCGCAACGAAGTATCGAAACCCGATACCTCCAAACCCGATCAATCTCGGCTTTCAGCGGCGAAAGAGTTGTCTTTCAGATGAATAATTTGTCAGCAAACAAAAAGGAAAAAAAAGGGCGCCAAAAGCAGAGCCAGCACGTGCTGGAAAGGAAGCAACAAAAATCAGAGAAAGAGATCAGGAACAGGAGCTGGTAAGCAGAAGAGAAAACACCCCCGCACCTGAAGCCACTGTCAGATGATCCAACCAAGGATCTGATTCCGAGCGAGGGGAGTTCATCTGCCACATCAGCTGTTCCTCTTCCCTTTGGCGCGAGCTGCTGCCCTCTCTCTCTTTGGTCCTCGTCATTATTGTTATTATCCACGGCCCGGTGTGTCTCGCTTGTACAATAACATCTAATTTCCTACCTTTCTTACAGCTCCCTACCTTGGGCTACCTACACACTTTGTCTCTGATTTTTCAGATTTCCTCAGGACATTCCCTGGCAAAGGAAGGAGGAGGCGGGGAATCATCACCCGCATCACATCCTTGAGAGCACCGAATGTTGCATATTTGTATGCCGCGCTAATGACTTCGGGATGAAATATGCGGAAGGAGGCGACTCTGATTTAATCGGAGAATTGGTAGACACAATCTTGGGTTTTATACAAAAGAAATTTAAGAGCGTATAAAAGAATATAATATTATATAGGGGAGAATTTCCTAAGAAGAATATAGAAGTATATAACATATATTCACTATAAATAACTCATAGCATTAAAAAGTTATATTTATATTTTAGGAAAATCATTTAAGGTAATGCTTTTAGTTTCACCAACAATAAATCAAATAAGTTTTAAATTTTACAACTAAGAGTTCTTTAAGCCAGTTTTTCTCTCACTATTTATTAAAAATGTAATTTGGAGTTCAAATTTGCTTGTTTAATAAAATTAAATATATTTATAATATTAATACTAAGCCAAATAATAAATATACATAAGAAATAACTACAATTGCCTAACATATTCATTACCATCATAATTATGCCTCAATCCCCGGACCTCAAAATGAATTTAACAAAGATTTCAGCGCAAATTTCTCCCTCCTTCTCCGAGATTTGCCGATCTGCAGCCACCCCATCCTATCCAAGATTATTGACCTCTCCTCAAACAACCAAAACCCCGCAAGGCCGTAGGGCAGCCTTTGTTTGAGCTGCAGGAGCCGTCCAGGACAGCTGTTGGTGGATTCAGGCATAGGGCTGATCTTAAGAAGTCGTTGGCGCGCAGTCAGAGAGCTGTAAGAGGAAAATAATAAGCGTAAAAATATAAAAGACGCTGCTGCTGCCACCGGAACAGAAGTCGAGCTGCCGAGGAAAATCTGAGAGAGAACAGCTGACGGGGAAAATGGAACGCACGAGCCACGCGGCCACGAAGCCAAGAGGAAGCTGAGCAGACGAAAGGATCGCCTCTGATCGCATTGCGGTTACAGCGGAAAAGGTGTCAGAATTGTGGCAAAACAGCTGTGGACTTAGAGTACCTTTTCTGTATTAATTGCAAATGCAATTACAGGGAGAAGAGCCCAGGGATCAAGTGTATTTTTCAAAAAGAATAACATGTGCGAGACGCCAGCGAAGGGAACACAAAGTACTCTTTTTACTCCATATTCCTAATTAACAATTATTATTTAGGGAGCAGCAATTTGGCTAATATAAGCTGGGGATCATTGGTACCTCTTGTACATTTTAGGAAATTTTTAATAATACATTTCATGGTTATTTTAAATAAGAAAGAAATAAATATTTGGTTCTGGACATTGACCTAAAATCCAAAAGCATAAAAGCATTTATGACTTTTATATTGCTTAGCCAGCCATTGAATACCCAATAAAAAATTAATACCTAATAAATAACTATGCACTCCTGTTAATATTAATAAAAAAATAAAGAAAGGCCGCCGCCAGACGTTGAAAAAACATTGGGAGAAAGGTAAAAGGATCAGAAGGTGGAGCTGCTGAAACAAGTTGATTTAGAGGTCTCTCCGCCTGAATAACCGTTAGCCAAATCAGAGACAGAAAGAAACATTTAAAGAAATTCAAATGAATTCGCATTCGCATTGGCATTGGGTTTTGTTTTTCTGGCACAGATATTCCGTGTCTCTGGCGAGGATCCTGTCTCCGGAGTCCGGACTTTGGAGCACATGCCTTCGGGCCCCCCGCCCACTTAAATTGCGTGCCACGCTGAAAGCATTCATTTGCAGCGAAAGAAATCATCGGTCGCCGAGAGATATTTGTGCGTTTTGTGGGTCTGCCACTGGGATGCGGCGAACTACAATTAAATTTGCATTTGTATGATTTTTTGCAGCGCGCTGTTGGTGCCGCGGGTGAAATACCTTGGCGTAGGAAACATTTATCACTGCTATGGGGCCTCCGCCACCGCCACCGCCACCGCCACCAACTCAACTCAACTCAAATGCCAGTCGAGTCCGACTGGCAACGCACAATAAAACTAAAACGTTTATAATTTCATATGAATTTCTTGTGCCGGAGCTTGCAACTATTAGCCGGGACATGCAATTGGCCAAGAGGGGACGCGGCTCCAGGGAGGGCGGGAGCGACAGACAGTGAGCCAAGTCAGGGCCCAACTTAATCACAGGTTGGCCAGCTGAATGGCCTAAACGAAAATGCTTAAATTTAATGACATAAATATATACGTAGCGCGGTTTGGGCACAGTGGAAAAAGTCCGAGTTAGAATTGGCTATAATGGCCTTGTTTTTAATTAAAACATAATTGAAATGTAGGTGAATTGAATAAATTAGTAATTAATAAACATGCCTAGGGGATTGTAAAACATTTTAATTTAGAAAGCAAAAAGCAACCAAGAGTTTACAACTTAATAAAGAATATATAAACTTAAAATCGAAGGGATATAGCCTAAGACCTGTATAATAAATTGCATAAAAATCACTTACTAGTTACAATACATTTATATTTAATTAATATATTTATTTATATATTTTTTAATGATGTTTAAGGCCTTGATATCATCTCTTGTTGTATACATTTCCCTCTGTGTACCGATCTCATCAGCTATGGCGGGTGGCTATCTCACCTTCTTCAAGCCCTCCCTCTTCCCAGCTGCGGAAAATGCTCATCTTGAGGAAATCTAGGGAATATTTATCAATCTGTCACGGCCCGAAAGCCCGGCGAACGGAGGATCATCTTCTCGTTGGCAGAAAAGGCAGCGAGGCAGCCAGCTGTCCATTTAGGGAAAACGAGTTCCGAGCTGGAAATGGTGAGCCAAGATTTATGCAACCCACCACCAACACCACCACCGCCAGCACCACCCTTCGAGGAAATCGCTTATTGCGCACTTAAGGAGATCCCGTTCCAAGGACCTAGGTCCTCGCCAACGCCACCACCCCGTGAGGCGGGACCGGCTGCTTCTTTCACTGCCAGCCAGGACAATGGAAGAGGCCACCCCATACCACCCATTTTTTCAGGGGAATATCTACCCTCCTCCCTCTTGACAGTCCTTTGGGATTTTAACTCCTCAAAAGGACCCGCAAAAAACTCAAAGGAGGAGGAGGGTAGGACCTAAGACTGACAACGCAGCTGCGCCTGCCTAATGAACACTTTTACAATCTTTTTCGGTTACTTTCCAGTTGCTGCGCAGTTTGGGAATCGGCGAAAGACGAAAAAAAAAAGCTTGGCAGCTGCCGCGGGACTTCCCATTTGACGGGCGAGCTTTGTGAGTGAGCGGAACTAATTTCCATTGTATCCAAAAAGGTTCAGCCCAGCAAAAGAAAAGAAGGTGGGATATCTCACCATTCCCTTCTGCCTCCATTTGGGAACTATCTGGGGACTATCTTAATCTCGGCATAAACACTGATACATCATCATCGAGGGCATAAACTTCAATTCACGTTCGCAGCCCAAGTCTTTCGATTTTCAATTCAAGTTCGCTGCCTAAGTCGTTCGATTGGCAGCTCTCAGCATAAATTATGTTTATTTTTGGGACCCAAAATAAAGACGAAACGGAGGATTACACACGCTTTAAAAAAACTCCCACAAGAAGCTGGAAAAAAAGAGAAAAAAAGAGTCTGTGGCTACTTGGCATAAAATTAACTGTTCATTCAAATAAAAATTAAACTATTAAATGCTCAGCTCCGGCGGAGAAATGAGCTTAGACGCATAAACGATTAACATACATGAAACGAAAAAAAAAAGAGACACACACGATGGCCCCGAAAACTGAAGCGTTTCAAAAAATATATATATGTACAAAGCTGATCAATAAAATATAACAATCATGCGATCAAAAATCTTTCACAAACACAAATGCCTTTCTGGATGGACGGACGATGATCGCTGATCGCTGGGCTCCACTCCACGCCACGCCACTCCATTCACCTGTAAAAGTGTGGGAAACCATAGAAATAAGAGAGCGCGCCAAAAGGCGAGAGCCCAAAAAGAAAACGTTGAAAATTCAAATTAGCCCGAGACTCGTAAATAAAAGATATTATAGCCAATCGAGCAATAAAACCAGTTAATCTCTAAATGTGCCGAGACTCTGTCGTCCCCGTCCCAGTCTCTTTCTCTGAACCTCTGACTGACTCGGACTCTGACTCTCTGTCTCCGACTCTATCTCGATCTGAGGAAGCCACTCCGTCCAATCCAGCTCATCAAAGTGGTTCGGCCTACATCTGGAACTTGCGACTGATCGGAGATCGGAGAACGGAGGCCGGAGTCTGAGGTTTTACGATCTGCAACCTGCCCCGGCCATGGGCAAAATCAGTTAGACTCTCAGGCGGGTGTAGGATTCACCTCCGGCTCTGCTCTCGAATCTCGCATCTCCTCATCCTCATCCAGCTTCTGATTCTCCTCCGGTTTCTCCGACTTCTGCTACTTGGGCTTCTGGCCGATCATCTTCTTGGCAATCAAATCAATTTTATGCCGCTGTTGCATTTTTTATGGCATTTCTAACACACAAACCACACGATAGCCCCATTCACTCATTCATTCACTTCGCTCATTCATTGATGAGAGGAGGACCGCAGACCGGAAGCGGGTTACTACCCCTCTCATTCGGAGAGGGGGGCCCGCAGAGGGGGAGGCCAGCGATTACCAACAACTTAAAGCTCGGCCACAAAATGTTGCATTCGGATTGGGTTATTAAGCCATTTAAGCGACGTGAGAAAATGCTGCAACGATTGGAAAAACTTGGTAGAAGTACACGTGGCACAAAAAAGGGAGTTTTAGAAAATTAAATCAAAAGCTTAGGTTAGAAACTATAATAAAAATAATAATGAAATTAAAACCGTTTAAAAGATTTACGATCTAGTTTTAAATTACAAAATTGCATACAATCTAAGTTATAAATTTGAGGATAAGAAAGGACCAAGGAAAAGGGAAAATAGGTTGAAAAAATTAATGATCCAATACAAAATATTTCTTTAAGAACATTTCCTAAACAAAATAAAAGAAGTTCAACCTTTTCTGAGTTCCAAAATATTTATTTTTCACACGTCTTATTATGATATGATTTCAGCTTCAAAAGGGTTAAATTTATGATATTATTTCAGCTGTAAAAAGGTTAAAGGGACTTAACCCTTATTAAAATTTAAATAAAAAGGCAAAAAATACGCTAATTTAAATAAAGATCATAAGAAGGATATTTTTCATAAAAAATGGTCACCGAGCCGCCCTTTATTAGGCAGCTGAATAAGGAGTAACCCTTTAAAAATGAAGGAAATAAATGATCTTTTGGGTTATAAATTGAAAGATATATATTTTTTTCAGAATAAATTAATTACCAGGGAAATTCCTATTTTTCAAGAGCATTATTTTCATTTAACTAACCTATTTCTTATAGATTCTAATTTTTTCTGCGTGTAACAACCATAGTTTTCGAGGAGAGGAAAAAGGCAACACTGGTGGAAGTGGAATCACTTGGATTTAATGACTACACTAAACATTTATCGGTGCCAGCCTAACTAACAACAAAATCAATTAAACAAACTCAGCGCAGGGGCAGCCCGAGGGGGCGATGTCGATGTCGATGCGAATGTTTAAAGAACCCAACATTGGCTTCTGTCTACGCCCCTCGAGGCATGTCATTAAACCTTTGTTGGAGCCTCTTTAAGACGAATACCAGGCGACCTTCCCACTTCCACTGACCAAAAAAAAAACTGCCGAGATTTTCATTAAGACAACACTCTTTGTGAATGAAATGGCGTCGCACCCGCAACACCCCCTAAGCTCGTCTCGCCGAGGTAAAGGTTAACTCATCTCATCGCTGTAGGTAAATCATACGAAATTTGTCTTCCCGCGGAGATCTTGGCCAAGATTTCGGGGCGTGCGCGTGATTTGAGCTCATGTTGGTAGCAAAATCCAACAAAAAACCAAACAAAAAACCAACCAGAAACCCAAAAAATATACAGAAACCACACGCAAGACAACGCCAACAATAGTATCTCAAAGTCGTGTGTGTTGGAGGAAGTGCAAAGTGCCGTGATAAGATCTCAAAGTTGTGCCAAAAAAAAAAACGAAGAGACTTTAGAAAAATGAGCAGCAAGAAGAGCTTAATTGCCTGAAAGAGCCGGGGGACAGGTTATGATAGATAGGTAAACATGCTTATAGCGAGGGATCATCGGAGCTTACGAAACAGCTTCTGCGGAAGTTGGTGAAAATTTCGAAATCAGTTCGGGCATTCTTCATCGTCAATCTATCGATCTATTCGAATTCCTTGGGTCTAATGAGGCTTCTATAAATAGTAAATCATCCATTGAATCAGTAATCGTTTGATTGAGTTTAATTTGGCATCATCAGTGGCCCCATCAATCACGCCATGTGAGGCAAAGAAAGTTTCTCAGAAGGCTTAACGCAACTTGGGGACAAAAAGAAGGGGGATTCCCTTTTACTTAAAACAATAAGATCAAAAAACAGTTGAATATATTTAACCTTTCACTTAAGAAACATAATTAATGGAGCTTAACTTTTAAGCCATTTATGTAAAGTTCAAGAGCGCAAATAATTTTCTTAATAAATATTTAAATAATACTACAAGATCGTTTATTATTATTTGTATTAAGATAATTATATTAAATTGTATGTAACTAAGTTAAGTAGCTTTTTACTCTATATATTATTTAAACAAAACCTATCAAAGCCCAAACCCTGCTTCAAATTATACTTTTTAGCTTTGCTTATTTATTATCACTTTTAAATATTTTTACGTGTCTTAAATTGCGGCTTATTAATTATTACAGTAAACAAAATAATATCATATTTCACTTAACTGTTTTGTTCCGTTTTTTCACAGATTTTTGTGATTAAAATCCCCGCCAGCTGTTGGGTTTAAATCATGAGTCTCCTGTCTACACTTTCCCGAGCCTGGGTTATCCGTGGGAATCTCACTGAGGTGATAAACCCGACACTAGCATGCAAATTAGATTTTTTTAATTGGCGCATAAGAGCGCCGTCGACATCTCCACCTGACCCCCAGAATGACGCCCAGCATGGAGATCTAGTCTCTTGGCCAGATCTCCTCTGATCTCCTGCCGTTGGCGTCACCTCAAGGTGCTGGGATGTCATCCACTTTTATGGTTATTGCGCCGGCAGCTGTTGTTGCTGTTTCTACTGCGGCGGCTGCTGTTGCTGCTGCTGCCACTATTATGTTGCAGCGAACTCCCAGTTGCAGTTGCGAATGCAAATTGCGGCTGGCATTGCTCGCTCTGCCTGGGATGTTGGCGTTTTTTGCGTGCTTAATTGAAAATTGTGTTTCGGCGCTTCTAATGAATGGGAAAGTCAAAGGCGGCTGTACACAGGGAAAAATGTTTGAGTTCTGATTTCTATTTAGAAAGGAATTTATGTATATTTAATCGTTTTGTAAGCCCCTTTGGAAAAAGGTTTAAGTTTTATTAAATTGACACAGAACTTTGAACCATAAACTCATAGAAAAAGTGTGAAAAATCATTAAATGTTTGAAAAATTATTATTATTAAAAACTTAATTTAAAAATTGTCATAAAATATGACAAAGCCTGGAAATTAGGCCTTGAAATAAGGACTAGAAATTCGATTTTAATTGTAATTTATTCTCCTTCTACCGATTTTTCCCCCTGTGTGCTTCGCCCGCCCTCCCAGCGCGATCTGCGCCTCATTAAAGCCCGTAAAAAGACTGACTAAGCTAAAAGGAGCAGCAGGAGTCTATTGAAAGCTGCCGCCCGTTGGGGTGGTTCTCCTCGCCCCTGGTTCTTGGGAGGAAGTGTGTGTGTGTGGATTTAGTGCCGCAGGCCACAAAATCTCTGAGCCAGATCTTGCCTTTTGTGTCGCGAAGACGTTCGCCGGAGTTTTTCCCGCCAAAAAGGAAACAAAAATGGTTACGGGGGTTGCACAACGGGATCTGGGACTTGGGATCGGGGATCTGGAATCCCGGGATCGTCGGTGGTGGTGGCGGGGTTGCCATCGGGTGGGTTGGTGGTGGGTTGCTGCTGGGTTGGTGCTGGGTCGGCGGTGGTGGCGGCGGTGCTGCTGCCGTTGTTGGGGTGGCCACGAGGACAACAATAAGGAGGCAGCCTTGGCCCAAGACCGAGATCCTGAGAGGGCGAAAATACCGATGAAGTCGCGGACTGCTGCTGATGACTGGGCCAAACCGTGGGAAGATTTCCAACACAAAAGGCAAAGGCGAAGCGACACATTCCCTTGCTGCTGCAGCTGCACTCGAAAATCACAGCATTGGCATAAAGGCGAGAACTTTTACCTTGATTGCCCGTCCGGTCTGCGGGGTACGATTCTGTATTTATATTAATTTCATTTCATCTCAGTTTCGGGCGTAGGCATCGGCGACACTGAAATGTACTTAGCGCACTCATGGCTCAGCCTAAGACACGCAACAAAGCCAAGTCGCTGCTGAGGAGGAACGAGGCGGAGAAGTGTTCGAATTTTAAATACCCGCCAGTCGTACTTATTTATGGGGAACTAATTTTTAATGGGAGTTTAATTATTAAATTGCAAATCATATTTAGTCTATAAATGTTTATGGGAAGTGTTATAATTGTTTGGCATTAAATTAGATCAGCTTTACTTTTACAAAATGCATGGTTAAATGGTTATTTTGTCATTCACTTATTATTGAGGAGAGAGTAAGTAGACTGCTTAGACTCTGATTAAATAATAATAAAATAATCTACCATATTTCGAACAAAAAAATAAAAAATTGGAAGAATTTCAACAGCGTTTACCACTATTACAGATTTTTCAGAGCTCGAAACTCTAATTAAATTTCACAAATCAAAAATTGGTTAAAATAACTATAATTATAAGGTGATTATTCTGAAATATGTATTAAAAGCAATCTTTATTTAATAATCCATTGGTAAGAAACATTTGTTATCACTTTCCGAAAGAGAAAAATTGATTTGTAAAGTTATTACAACTTCTTAGTCTTACTCCAGAAGTCAAAAACTAAGATTATGATAAATGTATCATAAAACTAGACTAAATGGATATAAAATACACCAATTCGTGGTGAATAATAAATGTTATACACCTTAAATAGTAAATTAAAATTGTATAAATGAAATTTCACGCAAAATCATACGCCCCGTTGGCCCCAGGTATACCTTGTATTTATCGGAAAACAGTAGGCAGCTGGAAAAATGTCGCCAAGTCGAACGACTTCATCAAGAAATCAACAAATAAGCGAATTGTGTTGGCTGTGAGTGTGGACACCCCACCCCCGAGATTATACAAATAAACGAATGAATATGTAGGCATATCCCCCCATATATCGATATGTATCACACCGATAGGCGATCGCTGATCACTTTTTAACCTACACCATTTTGGTTTGCTTTTCGCTTTTTGTCGCCGTCTCATTTCAATAACTCATTGTTGTTGCTTTTCCCACACACACACACACACACACAGATACCTCGCATACACATGCAGAGATATATAGCTGTATCTGCATACACACCTACACGCTGTTGCTCTCGAAGCGAACCCACGAATTTTTGTACGAATCGCGTAAACGCGTTCGCGTCTCGTTTATTTTCCCTGCCCACAATACACGCACACCAGTGAGCACCTGGTGTATCTGTGTGAGTGATGCCTGTGTGTGCGTGTGCTACTATTCGTTCATTCACAAATTGTAGTTGTTGCCGCGCCGCTGCTGCTGCTTGGCATGCTTTTGCCTTCGCCGTTTTAATTTTTTTTTGCTTTTTTCTCAATTCGGTTTTTGTTTTGTAAACACACTCACACTCACCTGGACACCAACACACAGCCGCCTCGGTACTCGGCAGCTGCGTCGCAATCTCACACACACGGCGCTCGCTCTCTCTCGGCTGCATCGGCATTTCAAGTTCATATCTGTGAGATTGTTTTGCCGGCATTTATCACGAGAGCGCCGAGAGAGAGAGAGAGAGAGAGAGCGTAGCCGAAGCGGTAGAGAGTATCTGTGTGAGCTGTAGGTGAGCGAGAGCGCCTTCGCATTTTATCCGGAGATTTTATCCGCTTTTTCGGTCGACTGAGATTTTCTTATGGTTCAGTTTTGGTTTTGTGAGGGAAATATATGAATGAACTGCAAATATATCTTACGGATACAAGTGAGAATTTATTTATGACTTCATTTTATGTACAGCTAGTAAGCGAAAAGGTTTTGTTTGCCAATTTAATCAGGAATATATGAATATATAAGGAGGAATCCTTAAGATACGTTTGCAGTTCGCTTGCTAAGGTGAAGATTTGATGAAAATAATGTTATTTTTTATGGAATATAGATTTAAGTAAGTAGTAACTTAAGAAAGTTTTAATTTAAAGGTAAATCTTTAAAATAAATTAAGCTAATTTTCAGTTATGTATACATTTCGATGTTATTTTAAGAAATTGTTGTTAAGACTAAAGAATAATTAGCTAGTGGACATGTTAGTTACAACGCTAAGCTTTTGAAATAGTTTTATTGATACTTTTAATTATCTGGAAGGTTTACCTTTATAAGAAAAATTATAAAGACAGCATTTTATTTAGAATTTTTAAAGAAAAACAACATTAATAACACATTTTGGAATATTTAATATAAATGTTATTGTTTATTTGTATAAGTAACAAAGACTTTTAGATATTTTGTAATCTTTGAGGTTTCTGCGTTAAAATGGTTTTATAAGTTACTGTATCTCAAACATTTATGTACTATTTATCTCGCTATTTCTTTCAATTCCTTTAATATACTTAGTACATTAATGTTAAGAAATTATCTGTAGTCTAAAATGGTTAAAAATAAAACTAACACAAACAAAAACTCTATTTTCTTTCTCCGTTGTGATCTTAAATTAAGTTTGGTAATTGCTAAATGGAAAATTAAATAAGAAAAAGTCTATAACAATTTTATTTTATATTTTTTACTTCAAATTCAGTTGTACTTTAATAACATCCTGGAAGTTAGTAGTTAGAAACTTAAGGAACCTGGTTCAGTGACCCAAAAGAAAACTAAATTAAAGAGCAAGTTGCAAGGATTTAATCAGCGAAAAGATATTCGCCTTGGCTCCCTAAAGACATTGGCAAAAATAACCCCCTAAGTCCCCCAATCTGAAGAGGTTTATCTTCGCGAAAATCCCGATTATATAACGCCGTCGTGCGAATCTGTAAATCCGTAAATCCGTGTGAATCCGCGAAGTGGGAGGTGCCTATTTCTTCGGAGCTCAGCCAGCAAGCGGAGCAGGCGAGCGAGGGAACACCAAAAAAGCTGAAAATGCAGCCCGAGTGCTTTTCATTGGCATAGAGAGTTTTGAGCAATTAGAAACCCACGCAGCCATAAACAACAACTACACAGAGAGAGAGGGAGCGAGGGAGAGAGCTGGTGGAGTGGGTGTCGAGCTCCCACAGCTGCAGCAGCAACAGCAACAACAACACCAACACCAAGAACTGACAATGAGAGTAAGGAAAGAAAAACAAAAAAAACAAACGGCTTTTGCACGTGCTGCTCTTTCTGCCTCGCTCGCTCTGCCACTCTCTCTGAGCAGCAGCTCGCTCTCTCTGAACTTTATCCGGCGAATGAGAGGCCCAGACTGGGTTCACGCACACACCGAAAGCAGGGCCCGCCTGCGTCGGTGTTGGTGTGCGCCTGTATTGGAGTATCTGCTGCTGCTGCTGCTGCTGGGGCTCCGCCGTGGATTCTACTCAGAAGTCAGTTTCTGTTTCTTGCTGGGCAGTGTCGGTTCAGGTTCACTAACGTTCCGCACGCGCTGCTGCAAAAGCATTTCTTCCGCCGACGAAGACGCGTCTTCCCGAGTTCTTTTCTTCGCACAGCTTCAGTGTTTTGGGCCAGGTGCGTGCTCTGCTCTCCGCTCTCTCCACTCTGGACTCTCCACCCTGCCCGCTCCACCTCCAAGGTGGTTGGTCGTGTGTGTGTGTGTGTGTGTCTGTTGCTGCCGTCGCCACCCGAAGCGCTGCCGAAGCGCAGCCGACGCCGACGACGACGCTGCGTCGGGAAAACCGCCGTTGGCTTTGGGAAATCCGTTTCGTTCGTTTCGTTTCGTTCGTTTTCGTTATTTGTTATTCGCACGTTGACGGGACGAGACCGCGAGCCGAGCCGAGTACCGCCACGCCACGCAGCATGCAACAAAATGCGGCAACTGATCGCGCGTGAAAAATAATCCACACTCAAACGCTCTCTCTCTTCAAAAATAAAAGAAACAAAAATCTATATTAGTTGCAAATGCTAAGAAAATGCAAGTGTAAAAGTGCGTTGCCATTCAAGTGTCTTACCCCAAAAGTAATACCACAAATTAAGCCTATTTATATCCATTAAGCACGCGGCACACACGCAAGCGCAGCATAACCCTCAAATAATACATCAAAACAAAGCAAAACAAAACAAAAAGAAGTGTGATATTTTAATATTAGCCATTAGAGTTTACACAGAGAAACACAGCAAAAATAATAGGAAAAAGCCTACAAGAAATAATATATAGTGGTTGCCGCAAATTGGATAATGCTTGGATAATTCCCTCTTACAAATAAATAACCAAAAACAAAAAAATCCAAGGTGAGTTTGCCGACGGCTCTATGGATCTTGCAGAAGAAACGCAAATTTTAAGGGGCCCAGAAAAATACAAAGAAAATAATATTAAAAGTAATGGATAATAAGGGAAATTCTATATATTACCAGGAATAGGTTTTTAGGAAAATATAGCACTTTTAAGTTTTATAATAATCAGTCAATTAACGAGACTAGACTATAGATTTATAGATCAACTTGTGACCTAAAAGCTCAACATTTATCTCTCTCATAGCAAAGAATAAATATTTATTTATTTATTTCCCAAACATATTCCCTTTATAATTGACTTATTAGTCACTCTGCCTTCCGTCAGCATTTTTGTATTAATAAATATACACCAAAAATGTGTCAAAAGGTAAAAGCTAAGCAGCTCCAGTTACTCCGGCGATCGGCTTTCAGTTTTGTGCCTCAGCGTAATATCAGATCTGGCAATATATATATAGGTACTATATATTATAGATGTGAGTGTGCAATCGATTGCACCCATGAATGATGGACTGATGATGATGAGTTCATATCAGCCCACAACAGGCACAGGCCCCCTCCGGAGGAGGCTGAGTACCGAGTACCATTTCGATGCCGATTCCGATTCTCTATCAGAGTTTGACGTCAATCGACGCTGTGCGACTTGACATCGCCGATCTCCTGGCAAATTGACGCACACAACACCCAAGCCAAGCCGAAGCCGAAGCCAAAGCCAAAGCCGAAGCCAAGTCAGCGATAGTAGAGCCTGGAAGATAGATAGACCCTTAGCCCCCAGTTCGAAATTCCCAGTTCCCAGTTCCATTTCCAGTTCTTTGCGATTTTAATTGCCCATCCTGGCCAAAAGCAGACATATGCTCTTTTCACAGAGAGAAAAAAGATTGAGATCAAAGAGATCCTAAGTACAAGTCGATGATATTTAAATGGATATGATTTTCGTTACATAAATTAAATGAAATATATATTTATTTGGGCTTGTAATAGATACAGTTCGTACAATATTATATAAATGATTTAAAGCTTCTTAGAATATATTAGCTCCTTTATAAATAAATCTTTTATGAACCCTAGTTCTTCTCTCTTTATTTCTTGATCACAAGTTGTTCCATTTAATATTATCTACTTTGTTTAGAACTACGTTCTTTGTATTCCTTCCATAATTATATTCCAAGCCCCAAGCACTGAGGTTATATTCAATATTCCTGAATACGTTTCCCCATTTGTTTCCGTGTATGTGAACTATGCCAATTGTCTACACCTGAGACTAGCAGACTAGCTGACAAATTTGTATGCACGCGCTTCAAAAGTGCAATATTAATTAATTCCAGCAACTGGCAACATCTCTCGCAAACTGATCTGTATGCAGCAGAAGTTGCTGGTTGCAAGTTGCTGGTTGCAAGTTGCTAGTTGCTAGTTACTAGTTACTAGCTACTAGCAGGCCGGGCAATTAAATCGTATGTCATTCATTGGTAATTTATACCATTTAAAGGCATGACAGAAGAGCTGTCGATGGTGGGTTCTCGATGGTATTGAGGTATTCCAAAAAGAATATTTTTATACAAATTAAAATCAGCTGACACAGCCAAAAAATCAAGCAGTCAAGGGAAGATTTTATTAATATTAAAAGAAGATTATATGAGTTGTAAAATGGTTTACTTTCGAGAAAGAACTTAAGCATTTCCTCACGTTCTTATATTTATTTACAAGAAATTAATTCAAATGATTATGGTGATGAACAGTTAATCAGATTTTATTTATTAGACTCCTGCTGTGGTTCTCCAAATTGCAAATAAATCTCTAATACTTTTTCTCCATTTATTCTCGCTGTTTTACACTTACAAAATTAGCATAAACTCCTGTGTCCGTTCCCCCGCCTTTGAGATACCCTAGAAATCAAAATTCTAGGCTTTGTTTTTGAGCTGTCTCGCGAGCCAAACGTTTGATCGATCGCTCTAAACCGATTCCGATTCCGATTCGATCGGCGATAAATGCAACTTGCCATGAAAAGTGATGCCATAAATGGGCATTAGGCTATTGCACATTTCTCAATATGTCGCGCGAGTCTGCCGAGTGATTTTTCCCCAGCTTGTGGCCCGACATCTCCGATCTCCTCCGATCCTCCGATTCCCCGGGCTTTATACGCACCGCGCCTTATATGACGAACGGCGACGTCTGCCGATCTCGGACCCACTGCTTTTGGCATATAAAGCAGCCTTAAAAAGCGGGGGAAAGAGGCTGAGAGGAAGCAGCGGGTGGTGGTGCTGTTAACTCAGGTGGTGCAGTGCGGCGGTGTCCGGTGGTTCGGGTTCGAGGCTGAGCCTCACCCGCACGACGCCATTTTCATGGCGCACAGAACGGCCGAGGTCCGTTGCTGCAATTTGCATTTTCCACACACAAAGCACTCGGCATTGGGCATTCGGCACTCTGCTCCCCATTTCTCACTGTTTTCTATGCACAGAGAAAAAAAATATAAAGACAGGAAATGGGTGTACTTAAGACCTATTGCTGCTGAAATGGGCTTGGGGTTTTTGTAACTAAATATAAGTTTTTATTTCGATGTTTTTAAATCAAAGAATAAATTTATTAATAAGACAATAAAATATAAAAAACTTATTTCCTTGTCTGTTGTATTTTTCGTTATATTTGCATTTAGTAAAATTATTTTCCAAATTATTTTAAATATACAAAAATAAAATGTTAAATGTAAATATATTTTATATTTTATCAAACCAATAAACCTTCTAACAATATTTAATATAATATTCAATGGCATAATAAAATATTATAGTTAACAGAATGCATTTTGTAAATATTTCTCACCTTTAAGAAGTATTATTATATTTTAAGATAAATTAAACTCGTAAATAAATACAAAAGCACTTCATTCTTAAAAAGTCATTCGCTTAGTGTAGCTCTCGCCCCTCTTCCTGCCCCGCCACTTAGTGGGTCGAGCTAAGGTCCCTGGTTCATTGGTTAATTTATTTCTGACACAGCCTTAAATTAACAATTTTAATACAAACCAAATGGCAAGAACAACAAAAGAGCGCGCATTGAAATTGAGACGTTGGGCGAAATAAGCAACAACAAAAATGCACACAATACACGGGGTAAAAAAAGGAAAACAAGAAGGGAAAAACAAAAGTTTAAAAAGGTAAAAACATAAAATAAATTTACAGCAAAACAAAAGCGTGTAACAGAACAAAAGGAGAAGGAGATGGAGGAGGAGCAGCGGCTGTAGAAGTGAAAGAGGAATGTGTAAAGTGAAATAAAATTCTGGCGCGTTAATTAACTTTAAACGATTGAAAACGAATTGATTTGGAGAAGCCATTTGATTTGGATTAGTCGTGCCCGGTTCAAAAAAAAAAAAAGCCAAAAAATAAAAAAGCAGGGAAAAAATGTGTTGAAAAAAAACGGAGATAAAAACTGGATGGAGGCGGCGAAGGTGTTCGGGCCACAAAAGGGTTAAAGCTTTTGGCCCAGAGTTGCCAAGCTAAAATTAAAATTCAATCATCACGTGTGCGTTAAGAGAGACACACAATCAGACAGATCATTGGAGATGTTAATTGGAATGCGTTAAACAATAAAACAAAGACGGCTCTCCGGTGATGTCTGCCACAGTTGGCAAGAGTTTAACACCTTTCGGTCGGTCGGATCTCCCCGACATCTGATATGTGATAGGGCCTCCGATCGGATCGGCCCTGGACATGCGTTGTTATCATGCATTTGATAAACGTTTTGTTTTTCATTAGAGCCTGCCGCCGGTGGCGGAGGAGGGATCACAAGTAATCCATTCCGCCGGATCACACCCCTTCAATTAGCGGGGAGTTGATCTCTTGGTTCCACCGAATTTCCGCTGGCCATTTTGTCCCACATAGAATCAGAGTTATTTTGGGTGGACTGATCTAATTCAGACTTTGTCTTAATTTTTGTAATTAAATTTTGGGGTTTTCGGGGGAAGTAAGGAGTAGAGGTACACCTTGAACAATAGGTTTTTAACTAGAAATTATATTTAAGTGCGGATAAGGAAAAAAACGATTTAATATCTTCTGCAAGCTAGAAAATAAATAAAGAGAATACATACAAAATATATCATATATTTACAGTACTTTTTCTTACAAATTTTAAGTTTTAAATTGGCTCCTTGTGTTTTTTTATTCCCAGACTAAACACCAGTTTATCAGCACCCATTTCAGACTGAGGTTTACTTTAGATAGCACAGTTCCCACCGCCAGCACAGCGGTCATTGTTATATATATATTTACTTAATTTTTTTTAATATTCTGCGGTTTTTTTTGGCATATCAGGAGTGAACCACACGCAGTCCTCAATGAACCGAATTTTTGTGTGCTCGGTGGGGCCATTGCCGCGGCGGCCGCAGCACGTACTTGAAAACAACTTTTAATCTCGAGTAGTTTCAATTAACGTCATTGGACTACATAGATCGCTGATTACGGATTGAATGAGCATTAAACGCACATATAAATAAATGCCGAGTGCCGAGTGGCGAGTGGAAATAGAAAATAGAGACGAAAACAAAGCTAGAATAAAATCGTGAGCGGAGATTGCTCGATTGCGATTGCGGCCACCCACCGCACATGGTCGGTTGGTCGGGTGTGTTATCATCGGCGGGAAACCGTGTATATATATGCGCCATGTACGCTATATATGATCTGGCCTATCTGTCCTTCGATTTACGTCACTGCTCGGAGTCGCAATTCATGAATTTCTCGCCTCGACGAAAAAACAATTCTATTTACTGGACGGACAGCTGCCCACTGCCGCCCACTTCGAGTGGGAGTTGGGTGAGGCTTCGGCTTCGGGTGATAAGAGGGGTCTCTGATAAGGAGTCTCGAGTGGTCAGTGGTGGGTGGATCGGGTTAGGAAATTTACGGGCATTGCATAAAGCCGTGCAGCCCGATTAGACCCCATCTGAGTCACGGAAGACGACAACAAGACCCCACCACAAGATCTTTCGATTGTTGTCGCCGTTTCAGTTTTTTTTGTTTCTATCTTTTTCCATTTTTGATTAGGCCAACACTCATAAAGTGGAAAACCTGTAGCTGTTGAAAACCTGTACCTCCTGCGAAAATTCGCATCTGGCTTTTAGTCTGGCCAATATTTTCGCTGAGTTTATAAGCGCAAATGTCTGTCGCATAAAACTTAATTGTAATGTTTGTTTACGAGCTCCACTTGCCGGATTTCCAGATATTGAGACCACGACCGGACCGGGACCACCGCCCCCGAATAGCTAATGGTCGCCATAAATCCCGCCGAGTGTGGTATCTCCGAATATGAATTGCACTTTAATTCCGAATTGCGGCGAGTGCCTGCCTAATTTATGTAATCCCCCGCGCGCTGTTTGTCATTTCTCCGCGCGGCAAAGGAAAGTCCCTCCTCCGAAATTGTTTTAAGTAAGCGACAGCCGACAGTCGACAGTCGACAAAACGAATAATAATAATAAAGAAATATCTTCATGCCAACAAATCCATTACAGTCAAGTGCGCGACAACAGCAACAGCAAATAAATAAAAATATATGTCTGTGCGGGCCGGCGTTGAGTGTGTGTGCGTGTCGAGTTAAAAAAATTAACCGAAATTTTATTAGTATTTGCGCAAGCGCAAGCCAAAGTCAACCTCAAATATTTGACGACCAGAGTTGACCAAAAGAGCCCGACTTTGTGGGGGTAAGGTAGGGGGGGTTGAGGGTTATATGGTTAGGCACTCTCCGCAGACTCTCTTCTCGCGGCGTCTCGCGGAAAGCGAGAAAGGGTCCAGAGAGACGGAGACTGCACGCTGGAGACTGGAGATCAGAGACCAGGGACCAGGGACCAGAGACCAGAGCCCATCGCTGTCCAAGCAAAAGGCAATTAGAGTTGACACTTTTGGTTTTTCGGTTTTGTTTCTTCTTTCTCTCGGATGCTACCTGGTAATGCCAAGGAGGTTTGGGTATTTAGTCCTTCGAATATCTTTATTATAAATTAAAGAATTTTATGTAGAATTTTTGTATTTAATAGTGGCTTTTTTTTTGGAATCAAGAATGATAGATAGCCTAAAGACTTCTGTTGAAAATATTACCTACTTAATTGTCTTAGCTTTATTTCTTGTGATGATCAAAAATAACCAGTTTATTTCCAAACTCTTGTGAAGTATTCCTACGCCCCCACCACATATACATTTTTCAACAAAGAACTCTTATTTGGCATTCACTTTAATAAATTATTTTGTTTATTGATTTCTCAGAATTCGAAACAATGGAAAAAACGTATTAGACTTCTTAAATAAATAAACATTTGTTTATTGTGAGCTGTTTAATACATTTATTAAGCAATAAAGATGCGTATTTAACTAGATATTGATTAATACCAAGGTTGAGAGTAATTATAAGCATGTTTGATATTTATTTAGTAATTAAAAATTGTTTTGTTTAGATTGCTAGGAGTTTTCTATTATAATTTATTTTATTCCGATGAAAGGGTATTAAATAGTATAATATATTCTTAAGAATAGTTGATCCCTGGACCAAGGGTCTAAAGAAGTTGTCGCGCTGGCTCCGACGCATCTCAGCTCGGCTTTTGGCCGGACCTCAGCTGGCTTAGATGATGATGGCGTTGACGTGCCCAGGGGACAGTTTAATTTTCACTAGGCATTGCCCACTTAAAAACCATTTTCACTTGAGACGTGACCGCTCGGCCAGATCTTCGTCTAACGTTGCGGCTTGTCTGGGTTTTCAGTTTTCGGTTTTTAGTTTTCGGTTTTGGCCGCCGAGTTTCATGGGGATCTCTGTTATTTATGGATCAATATTGACGCAGCAACCAGAGGGGCGGGGGAAGAAATATCTGTAAAATAGCCAGGCAACATTGTAAACAAAGTGTAAGCCGCTTTGTTGTTGCCACCTCCCAAACGCCCCTCAGAGAAAAAATAGAAGAAGAAATGTCGCCAAAGCATTTTTTCTATACGATTTTTCTCTCCGAAGCAAACACAATGGAAAACCGATCGATGACATTCACAATGAAGCGAGGCAGGTGGAAAAAATGCAGGGGGAGTGGCATCTACATCGGGCTGGGATCGTGGTATAGGAGCATCCGAGTATAGGAGTATCGGGAATAACACCCAACTAATCATAAATTTGTCGCGCGATTATTTTTACAGTTTTCGCCTTTCTACAAATTTTAAGTATCTCTGGCGGCGAGTGATTCCAATAAGTGGAGAGCAGCAGCTCTCAATGCCTGACTTATGGTTTTAGGCTTCAATCCGATGCTGGATGAATATGTAAATTACTTGTTATTATTATGTTTATGCATATTTCCAGCGGCTTTCGTCTAACAAATGTGTTTCTTGTTTGTTTATTTGTTATTGGTTTTTCTCTCGTTTTTTGTTTTTTCTCGTATTTTTTCTATTTTTTGCTGGCACGTGTGTGCCTAAGCTGGACTAGTGTGAATGCTCTAAAATACATGCCCCCCGTCGGTGTCTTGTGAATTTTAAGCAACTTGACCACAGGAAAAGGGAAGCCTGTTGAGTCGCTGATTTCCGCTTGCAATTTATTCGACAGCACAGCAAAAATACAAGAAGGAAAAAAAAAAGAAGAAGGAATACCGAAACTGAGGAACGCCAAGGGGCTGAAGTCTCAAAATTCCAAGGCATACGCGCGTTCCTTCTTCTCTTTTTATACCCTTGCAGGGTATTATAATTTTGTCCAGAAGTTTGCAACGCAGTGA
>JAEIIF010032006.1:0-16375 GCA_018874455.1 Drosophila trapezifrons
CTTCCGAAAGGCTCTCCATCGATAGTATCGATAGTACTATCGATGTTTTCACAGCTCTACCAGAAAATATCTCTCTCTCATATTAGGAGACTGTTGTTCTTAACAGCCTCTGTTACCTCCAATTGTGCCCAATTTACATGTTAACCTAACATTTGACTCTGTTAACCTGAATTTTGGCAAAGCGCCGCCAAATTGTTAAATGTAGGTTGTCGACTGGAATATCTCCAAACTAAGTTACCAGATGTTTTTATATCGATAAAAAACCGCCAGTTTTGTTTGGAAAATAGCTATTTTTGAACTTAGGGGGAAACCGGATTTTTTAGGGGGTAATCTCGACTACTTGAGATTTTTTAGGGGGAAAGCCAGTTTCCCTTCTGCAACACTGACGATATAACTTCCGCGGTCACACTAAGTTCTACGTGTTATTCATTTCTTTATTGCGCGTTGCTTTAATTTGTGGTGAGCAAAACAGGAGCAGGCGACGTCGGCAGTTGTGCAATAATTGATAATAATCCGTCTCTGTGAATCTCCCTTCACTTGGCAAAACGCTTTTAGCAGGCAGCCGCGGGCGTAACACGTCGCACACGGAAATATCGCAGATACTTCTCTCCTCGCACCCGTGCCCGTGCCCTCTCCAAAATGAATCGGCAGGCAAAATTGCTGGTCTTGTGCCTGTTTGTGGGCCTCTTTTCCGTAAACTTGTGCGATGACGGTGAGTACATACAAATCCAAATCAAAATCGAAGTTGAGCAGTCAAACTGTAAAACGAGGAAAACAAATAGAACTCACTCTTTTATTATGTACACACGCACACAACTGCAGGCTGGCAGAGGCTTGCATGGGTGTGTGAGTGTGGGGTTTACTTTTTTTTTAAATGCCAAAGAAGAATCCGATATTGAATATCATCAATTCCCCGGCCATTTTCTCTTTTTCTCCTGTTGGGGGCAAGATTCACATTAGTGCAATCTGCAAATACTACGAATTGCAGCTAGAACTTGTCGGAATTTACTGTAATTTTCCATTACATTTGTCCATGTTTTAGTACCTGCTATCTGGTTACAAGCGGCACAAATTTCTCTCAATCCCCCATCTTTGTTACGTGCATTTTTCCAATTTAAATGTGCCGTGGACACAGTGTAATTACCCATTGGAATAATGACTCATGCTCCAAGCTCCACGTACATACATACAAGCTGATTATTTCTCTCTCCCCCTGATAAAGTTGTTATAAATAAATGAAATGAATGTTCATCGGTCATGATTTTGCATTTCCTTTGGGCTTCATACATATTTTGCAAGCCTTAAATGATAAGCGCAGTTTTTGTTTTTGAAGAGTGTGTGGATTTTATTTACAAGTGCATTTTTTTTTTTGAGGAATATAAAATATTTGTACCATTTAGATTGAAAAAGTTTAAGAAGTTTACTTTTGTATACTACGGGTTCATGGAAATCCCTTAGACACCCTTAGATTCCTTCCTATTCATTTATAAAAGTACAAATAATAATCAGATTCTTACCAAAGCTAAAAAAATATTAAGAAAAATCGATTTTAAATCGATTAAGTTCGATATTTTTCCAGCTCCAATTTTTACATTGATAAATTATCTTCCATGGACACATTTTTTCTCATTTTGATTCCATTCCAAATCTACCGACATGTGAATGGCAAAAACCAGCTTTTAAAATTTAAATAGTTGCAATCAATTCTCCTTTAAATTATTTATCTAGAATAAATAGATAATAAATAAAACTACGTATTTGCCTTTTTTTTATAACATTTACGTTTTTGCATTGTTTTGTTTTAATTAACGCAATTTATTTATAGTAGAATGTGTAAAATACGTTGTCATTTACCCAGAATGTGAAAAAATAAATGTAGATTTAAAAACTCAGCTCCTTATTGATGATAACACTCCATTATGATTATTATGTGTTTCAGTAACCACTACAACGGTCGTACCGAAACCGACTTCCTCAGATGCAACTACTGTTCCGGTTCCGGGTCCGGACACCACCACCACTCCAACAGTACCGACAACAACTACAACAACGAAGGCTCCGGACACGACTCCTCCACCGGACACAACAACAACAACAACGGAGAAGACAACCACGGTGCCCACCACCACACCCAATACTACTATTCCTACTACTACTACAACAACAACAAGCACCACGACCCCAGCTAGTACCACCAGCTCGACCACGCCGGCTCCAAACTCGACGACCACAACCCAGCCGCCACATACATCGACCACTCCGGCTCCGGAGCCACCGCCGTGCCGTCGCTTCGATGGATCCTCGTTCATTGGGGGAATCGTGCTAACCCTGGGCCTGCTGGCCATCGGACTGGTGGCCTACAAGTTCTACAAGGCTCGCAACGAGCGTAACTACCACACCCTTTGAGCCGCCACCGCCTTTACGTCGGCCTTCAATGCGGCAGCCGGAGCGGCGGCGGCCAGCAGCAACGCCGCAGCCACAGATGCGGAGCGTGTACGGTTCGTCCAGCCATCCATACCTCTGCGATCGCCACCGGCGCAACCGCCTCCACCGCCACCCAATACAGGTGGTGGCAGTGGAGGCGGAGCGGCGGCAGCTCCGCAGAATTGCTCGCCGTCGGCCCGCGACCGGCTGCTGCACACGTAATTTAGAAGCGGGGAATACAACTACTACACATTACTACAATATTACTGCTATCCAAAGAGCCCCGCACCCAAACCAATCCAACACCCAACAACACAACAGTCAAGTCAAGTCCAAGTTTTTAAATTCCACGATAACCCCAGAGCGGATTCAATGCGAGACAGATAGGAGGAGGAGGAGCTGGCTCTTGATTCTTGATAACTTCCTTATCGGCCGGCACACACAATATTTGTCCACATCCATATATGTATGTGAGGTACTCTTTCTTTTTGCAAAAAACACCAGTTTATCAGCAACTTGAGCGGATGTTCAGCGCCTTACAGAGAAGGAGAGAGGAAGAGTCCGAGATCCAAGGGCGACCGTACAGTGAACAGATAGATATGAGTAAATGAGTAAAGAAACGTAAAGAAACGAAGTCATGTGAAAAAGGAGGAGGAGGAGCAGAGACTTGAGGAGAGGAGAATGAACAAATAACAGCAAATATGTGAGACTGCTTGAGATAGCGCGAACAGTGGACAGAACACAGAAATCCGAAAAGAAAGCGGCTGGCTGGCGACGGCTTTGTTTCTGGGATTCAATTCATACATATAGAGCTACGAAAGGAATATATAAATTTTTATTATATTTACACGGATTTTTAATATCTCGAAAAATCAATTCATTATATAGGAACTAAGAATATTTACTACCTTAACGAGCTATACAAAAAAGAAAAACAAAATGAAAAAACGGGAAACGCGTTTCTAATTCCTCCCTTAATGTGCATTTTATTTTTGTTTCCCCCTTTTCGCCTCATAAAATAACGTTCTTTTCGCCCACTTATCGATTCTCCTGCCCCCCAAATCCCGGGGCTGCTAGTAGTGAGAGGTGGCATTGCAAAAAATCAATAAAGCGACCCGCCACGATGCACAGCAACAGGATACATGGCGGGATTACATGCGTTTATATGCAATATATAAATACATAAGGTCGGAGGAGGAACACGGACACTGAAGAACAGAATAGAAGAACAGAGAAACCCCAATGTTAATGCATATACGCAATGTTGAATATTTTGTACTAGGATTGAATCTATACATATGAATTACCATTACCTTTACCCGCTGCTGCTTACTGTTGGATAATTAATACAAATAATACACCTTTGAAGCTACACAAAAATCGAACACACGAAAAACAACAAAACCCCGTCAATGAACTCTGTGCACATGAAAAATCTCATAAGTATATAAGCTAAAGTAACCCAATCAATGAATGTATATCCAGTAAATCACTCAGCCGGCTTACTAAAATATATATATATATATATAAATATATCTATGTCTGTATATCGTGTACGATAATAAATATTTTAAACATTTAAATTGGGTCTTTGTTAGCCTTTATCATGCAATAATTGTAGTCACTTGTTATCCCTGATTAAAACATGGTCGGGCATCGAATTTCAAGGTCGGAGATCGAAAACAGAAGCTACTAAGTGAGGAAACATGATTATGCGGTTTACATGATTATCGTCAACCTGGAAAAGGTTTCTTTTATTAAAATTAGGGAACATTTTAACTACTACAATATATTTTATGCGCTGAGTTTCTTCAACTTTTTCGGTGTCTTAAGTTTAAGGGATTCCCCATTGCTGCTAGGTGCCTTTCTCTTAAGATTTTCCTTCGGTTTTTGCTGAGCGGCGATCTTTACTGTTTTCTGCTGGGCGGCGATCTTCACTGTTTTCTGCTGGGCGGTGTTCTTCACTGGTTTCTTGGCTTTGTGGGCTTCCCCCTTTTCCACTTTAGACTTCTCTTGCTGCTGCTGCTTCTGCTTATCTTGCTGTTTGGGTTTCGCTGGAATCTTCTTATCATCGTGATTCTTCTTCTTTTCGGGAGACGCCTTTTCAGTCTGGGGCTTGGGCTTGGTCTTTCGCTTCTTTGTTTGGGTGTTGAAGCGCAGTATCAGTTCCGTGCCGGCCAGACTCAGCTTTTGTTTGATGGCCTTGCGTGCATCGTGGGTGGTTGGCAGGGTTACGGTTGCCGCACTGGCGTCACGGAACTTGCCCTTGCCCGGCTTAATCTGAATGTCGACCGCCTCTGGGAACAGCTGGCGGACCTGAGCCACCGAACTGGTCTTGGGCAGATTGGTGATGACCACGGATGAGGTGAAGTTGCCCTTGGGGCGCTGCGCCTTCTTACTGGCGCGCTTCATCAACAGCTTGGTCCGCCTGTTCTCCACGGAGGTCTGCTTACGGGTGACCAGCTCGTTGATAAACTCCTCGGAGTCGGTCTTTGGCAGGGAGATGTAGAAGCCCTTGTATTCGTCATCGTTCTTAATGGAAGCCCTGAGGTCCTCGTTAGCCTGATCGCGATCTTCCTGCGACTTGAACTCCACCAGACAGAAGCGAGCGTGTTTCTGGCGAGGCTTTAATCCCTTCACCACCAGCGGATGCAGAGCTTTCACCTTGGCATTAAACTCGTCCACATCCAGGGGCAGCTTCTTGGGGAAGCGGACGTAAAGTCGAGTGCCTCTCAGCTGCTCGTACTTGGTGTGAATCTTCTCGTCGATAAGTTCCGCCCGGCTTTTGGGTGCAGGCTTTGCCGCCTCCTCCGCGTCGTCATCGTCATCATCGGATTCGGTTGCGCTGGCGGCCAGGTCCAGTTCGCTATCTTCCTCCACTCCGGATGCCTCTGAATCCTCCTCGTCGCCGGATGCTTCAGACTCCTCTGCCGACAGTTCTTCGTCCTCGGATGCCTCCGAGTCCTCCGCCAGGAGTTCCTCCTCCTCGGATGCACTTTCCACTTGCTTTTTCTTCATGTTTTTCCAAGGAAACGTGCTAAGTTTTCAAATCGTGAAATTCGTTTGCACGTGTAGAAATAGTATGACCCTTGCAGTCTGCAACAAAAATATCACAAATGCCAATTAAGTGCAGCTGGCAATGCCGTTAAGTGGGCAGCCCCTTTATTTATTTACATTCTGGCCCTGCAGCATGGCCACCACAGGTAATCCGTGTTTTTGGAACGAATTCGAATTAAAAAAGCCGCCGTTGGTGACACTGCAAGTGGAGAACACGGGATTTGGTAGGTAGGGAACTCCAGCAAACTGTACTTTTAACTTACTCCTCCTCCATCCCACAGCCAAACATGTCTTTCTGGCCATCAACAGGTTTCTCCTGCAAACGTTTGGCGATCAGGATGCAAAGGAGTTTGATCAGACGGCGGCGTTAATTGGACGGCTGATGGCCCGCCGAAAGAACTCGTTCCGGAATATGCCCGGTTTCCGGGCTGTCTGTAAACTGAACGCGGCACTGTGCCGGCTGCTGCGCTTGGACTTGGCCAGAGATCTGGAACAGTTCCGGGGTACTCTGCCGGATGTGTGTGACGGGGACTCGGCCGGTGTCTTGCCCACGCGCAGCAGCTTCGAGTTCATCCTAGTTCGGCTTCTTAGCTTCTATCATCTCCACGAACGGATCAGGGAATGCTGCATTAGTGCAGCCACTTATTTCACCCAGCTCCTGCGGAATAACTTCTTCATGGACTTTGCCACATTACTGGTGGCAGCCATTGCCAAGATCAACAGCTTGAGTTCGCTCCAGGCAAGCAACAGTGCCGATCTCTACAACAAATTGAGGCCACAAGCTGTCAATTTTCCACAGGTGGAAAAGCATAGATTCCTGAAGGAAAATCAGGAGTTACCTAGCGAATTGGTCTCTCTGAAGAGTACTAGGGAAGCTCTAACACTCACCGATGCTCCTGTTTTGATGAAAGCCAAAGAAGTCGTGACCAGGGTGGAAAGAGCCAGGGCCGATGTTGGTACTGTGATTGCCCGAAGGGAATCCACTAATCCATTCAAGGCAGTAACGACTAAATTCAATGCTGATGATGTCCTGGACACAGTTGAGAATGCCCAGCGATTTATTGCCCGCGAAACTAAGGCCAGGAAGCAGAGCCCTCTGCCCGAGAACTGTTTGACATCGAGGATTGCCAAGCATGAATGGTTGGCGGCGCAGACCCTCTTCCAACGCAAGTTGGCCAAGGAGCCAGCAAAAGCTTTGAATATATTTCGCAAGTTTATTATAAGCAAAATAAAGTAAAGGCTAACAAGTAAGGCTTATGCGTAGGTTTCACTTTATAGACAGGACACCATGCCATCCACTAGCTGTAAACGCTTTAGACCCACAACGCGACGCTGGGGATGCGGGTTGGTCGTCTATGGAGAAGATGAAAGCCAAATTAAAATCAACTACGAACTGAAAAAGTAACACGTTACCTTGACAAACTTCTTAAAGTTCTTGCGGCCGCTGTACTTGCTCACTGATTCACTCAGAGAAGCAGCGTCCACTTCGTCAGTGCTGCGAGTGGTGATGTTCAGGTTGCACATGCGCACTTGAATGCCATCGTTCATGGCGGCCAGCCACTTTAAATGCTTCTTCTCGTCCTGCACCTCCGCGTCGAGGTCTTCTTTGATGGATGTCGCAAGCTGGGCTTCAGATTGGGCTGCCGTTTCCATGCTCACATTCGCCTCTGATTTGATGTCCTTATCGTCCAGCCTGCTGCACGATAGCCAGCCACTCACATCCACCTTTCGGGGGACCTCCCTGCGGTGTATCACTATATACTTAGATTTTGCTTTCTCACTTTCCCTCTCTGGGCGGAAGGGTTCGGTCTGCACGAAATCCTGGTTAGCAGCATCGCTTTGCTGCCTTTCCGAATTGTTGAAGTTGAACAAGCCATCGTTAGAGTCATGATTCGACTGTTCAGCCTGTTTCTGCTTTTTCTTCTTGCTGTTCGCAAAGTTAAAAAGATTTTCGCCGTCATCGCTGTCACTTTCGTTTAGCGGCTCCAGTCGGAGGCGCTTGCGGGGCTGTGTCTGGGATTGGGACGGTAACTGCGATTCGGAGGAGGAATCTTGCGGCTGTGACTTCTCCAGAAAGTTAATCACACTTATTCTTCCGATAGGATTGTTGGCCTTAGGCGCTGACTTTTTTTCCACTGACTTTCGAGGTGATTTCCGGAATGAAAAGAGTTCTGCGTCGTCCTCGCCTTCCTCACCATCCAAGGCAACAGACAGGACAGGGCGCTTAGATTGGGCCACTGGCTTTTCTGGCTGCTTATTTGTAATGTTCTTGGACTCCGTGTTGGCTTTTAGGCGTGGTGATGTCCTGGTCACGACTGGCACCTCTGGCTTCTTCGAGGCCAACACAGCGCCGTCTATGACTTCCGCCACAGGAGCTGGCGATTCCCTTGTCTTCTCGGCAGCATCGTTGTTCTCCTCGTCCGAGGAATCGACGCAATACACAGGTCTGATCCTCTGTTTTATTTGCTTATTTTGAGGCTGTGGAGCTGGTGGTTTCATAGCTTCATCCTCGTCAGAAGAAGAATCTATAAGTATGGCATTCTTTTTGGCATTTCTTTTGGGTTTTTCCTGCAGCACTGTCTTGGATCGCTTCGATGGGGTTTTCTCCTGCTCCTCATCCGAGGAGTCGAGTATTACGCCATGATTGCGCTTCAACGCCGCACTTTTGGAGGTCTCGGGCTGCTGTGAGACCTCAGATTCGGGCACAATCAGCTCTGAAATGATCCCCGCACTGGATCGACCCACACTCCGTTCGGTGTTGGGGGCCAGGATCGAGGAGTTGAAATCCATTGAGGAGGTCATGGACTCCGTGGTGGGCATGGAATCGTTAATCAATTTGCGCGCTGGATTGCAGAACTCCTTGATGGAGCAATGCAGCAGGGCCATGCCAATCTCGTACTCCTGGATAATACGCAGACCGGCCTGCTCCAGGAGATCTATGGGGAAATGACAGATGTTACTCGGCTACATGGATGCCCTTGGTCGCTTACCTTGAATGCTATTGATAGTTTCGGTGGCCTGGGACTGCGTTGAGGGTACATACTGTATAACTATTACATCCTTCTTGGTCAGAAAGGTTTTGCGCACCCCGGAATTGAGGTCCTTGCAGGCAGCGCCAGCTTTCTGGACAACTGCACCGTAGATCTCAAAGTGCTTTCGATTCATGAAGACGAACGTTCTGCCGGCGAACAGTGTGGTGCGTTCCGGCCGCCAGGCAACATCCATGCTCGTGGGCTGGTAATCCTCGGGCTGTGGCCAGCCCTCCTTCACATGGATGCGCTGCGCCGCCTGCACCAACTTTCGCCAGAAGGCAAAGGTAACAATAGGCTTGTTCTCCAGCAGAGCGTGCAACAGTTTCACCGTAACCGAGGCTTCGTTCATGGTGAGATGCGAGCATTCCTCCGTCCAGTTTGGGCTAACAGCACCGCCCAGGGGTTTCAGCAGCTCCTCCAGTTCCTGGACCTGTGCCCTCGTCAAAGCCGAGGCAGTGGTCACCAGTTTCAGCTGTGTCACCTGCCAAACGCTGTTGTTTCCACCGAAACGCACACGAATTCCCGGAGTCAGTGGCGTCCGTGTCTTTGCTGGAATTTTCTTAGCTTCCTTGGCATTCCGTGGGTAAATGAAGGTGCCATACCTAGAGGCCAGGTCCTCCACCTGCAGGGTATCATCATCCTCCGTCCCCGACAAGTGCAACTTGACATGGGTGCGACTCACACTGAGGTCCTCCGGAATGACCAAGTCCGTGGACAGACGACCGACGGTGTAAACCGGCTTACATGGCAACAAAACGAACTTTTCTTCATCTGTGGGGTAAGTACGGAGTTTATTTAAATATTGGATGGTCTTAGCTCAATATATTTAACTTGCCTTTGGTTAAAACAAACATAATACAAAATTCACGAAATTGCGATGGATAACAAAAAAAAACAAAGAATATGGTTTTCTGTGTGACCGTACCGGGGGCGCTTAAATATACTTACTTTTGGGTTTTCGATACTGTTTTTTGTTTAAGTTGGCAGCACTAAAGAAAAAGAAGAAGCATTTTTCAGCCGGTTTGTTATTGTCGCTTTGGCCTTAAAAATTGAAGAAAAGCTTGTTTTTATCAGATAAATGTAAGTAAAGCCACCTGCAACCATGGCTCACCTGACCGGCACCCGTGTCAGCACCTTCAATGAGAGCTTCCTGAACGAGAATGAGCACGACTCGAATGCTGTGCTCATGGAGCTGGACAAGGGTCTGCGTAGCGCCAAGCAGGGAATCCAGTGCGAGGCAATTGTCCGCTTCCCTCGTCTCTTCGAGAAGTACCCGTTTCCCATCCTGATCAACTCGTCGTTCATCAAGCTGGCCGAGTTCTTTGTCAGCGGATCGAATCTTCTGCGCTTCTGGGTGCTGCGTGTCTGTCAGCAGAGCGAAAACCATTTGGACAAGATCCTGAACATTGACAACTTTGTGCGGCGCATTTTCATGGTGATGCACTCCAACGATCCGGTGGCACGGGCCCTGCTTTTGCGCACACTCGGCGCCGTTTCCCGCGTCATTCCGGAGAAGCAGCAGGTGCACCATGCCATCAGAAGGGCCTTGGATAGCCACGATACCGTCGAGGTCGAGGCGGCCATTTATGCCAGCAGCTGCTTCGCCGCACAGTCCAGTTCGTTTGCAATCAGCATGTGCGCCAAGATCTCGGACATGATCGAATCGCTGCAGGTGCCGGTGCCAATGAAGCTGCTCCTGATTCCCGTGCTGCGGCACATGCATCACGACGCCACCACAGCGACGCTGGTCAGTAGGCTGTGCATGGACCTGTTGCCCAAGTATCCGGCCCAGAGCTTCGTGGTGGCCATTATAGACACGCTCACCCAGCTGTCCTCCCGCACGCTGGTGGGTGTGCCCGGCCAGCTGGAGGTTCTGCTGGACTTTATGCAAGATCTTCGCACACCCGTGCGCATCCAGGTGCTGCGCTCCTTCAACGAGCTGGCGGGTCGACAGAGTGTGGATGCATGGCCCAAGCCAGCTATTGAAGCTCTCATTGGGAGGTTTGAGTTGTGTACCAATTCGCACGAGCAGTTCCTCTTCCTCTCGATCCTACTGAAGCTTAGCGAGTGCCCGCTCACCTGCCAGCAACTTCTAAGGGAGCACCGTGGGGCATTGCTTCAACTGTGCATCCAGTGCATCAGCAAGCTGGACGACTATACCACAGCGACTCAGGCCATGGCCGTGCTATCGGTCCTCGGGGCTTTTGGCTTGAAGAAGAAGCAGGAGAGCGGCGCGCAACAGGTGGAGGATATTCTGCACATGGTCAACCTGCACATGGAAGGATTGCTTCTCTGCACGGCGAGGAGGGCGGAGTGCACCAGGGATCTCCGACGGGTGCTGACCTACGGCATTAGGATCACGCAAGCGAATGCTGAATTTGGAACCTCCTTCATTGAAATTGTGACCAACACACTGGGCGATAAGGTAGCCTATCCACCAGCCAACGCGGAACTTATGTGTGAAGCTTTGGTTGGACTCTGTGAGCACTTCCAGCTGCGCAAGTATGCCTTCTCCACGGCCGAGGGTTTGGTTGATGAAGGCGATGACAGCAATGCCATGGATACGGAAGAGCCGCCGCTTTCAAAGGTAGGAATTCTAAGGAATCTTAGGTGGAATTTGAACTAACACTATTAACTTCCAGGTGAACCCCATGCTGGCCCGTTTGCCGCTTATCCTGCACAAGTTAAATAGCATCATTGAGAACCAGGAGGACTGCGATCAGCAGTTGAAGACCGTGGAGATCCTCAGTGCTTTGGTACTGCAGACAACCATGGGTTGTTTTCTGCCACAAAAGGTAACGTTGATCTTTGAAAAGTGCGTGGCGAGATTGAACTGCTGGACGCTGTATAGAATTGCACGGACGGCCAGTCGATATGGCCATCACTATGTCGCTGCACACATATACTCGAAGATCTCCCAGATGGTGATCGTCGATCACATGCATTACTTCCTCGTGGCACTGTCCCAGATCTCGCAGGCGGAGTGTATCCTTAACTTTGGACTGGACTACATCGTCATGCGGGACAATTACACACCGCAGGCACCCCCAGAGAGCTTGATGCCGCTGATGAAGAGATTGGAGAAGGCCAGCAATCTGTACCAGCAGGCGCTGGCTAGCCTGCGGGCTTGCTCCTCGCCCCAGCACCCATGCACCTTCCAGTTGGAGTATCTGAAGATACGGGCGCAGTTTCTGCAGACCTTGCTCCTTACGGTGACTGTGAAGAATGCTCAGGTGATTGTGCCACCGCCCGCAATCGCTGGTAGTCTGGCTCAGAACTCCCGGGACTATCTGCAGAAATTTGGACATGTTACCAATCAGCTACGCAAGCTGGTCAAGACGCTAAAGACCTGCGAGGAGTCATACGCAAGGCTCTACAAATCCTCCTTCGATGCGGATCATGTGACACTGGAGTTTCTGCAGGTGGCCGAGTTTCAATGTGCTCTCTTCGCGCACATCATCGAGTCCATCTGCTATGCCACTCCTCCGGAACCGCCCGTCTTTCTTACCACCGGGGATCACCCGGAGACGCGGTACTTTGCCGCCAGTTGCCAGCAAATGGAGCAGATGCAGCTGAACCTGCCGCAGGAGCCAGCGAATGCCAAAACCATCAGCAATCGGCATTTAGACGTCATTATAGCCCAAATCGAAATAATTACCAAGACGCCGCTCTGCCTGCCTCGCTACTTCTTCCAGATCCTGCAGTCTACGCAGATCAAGCTGTCGGTGAGTCCACAGCCCAGGAGCGCCACCGAGCCGGTTAATGTCCAATCGGGCAGTAATCTCGTCATCAAGGTGGAGGGCGTACTGCAGCACTTTAGCAAGCAGAAGAAGCACTTCCGTCGCGTCGACTCTGTCCAGCTGAGCCTCACATCGCAGCTGATTACCCCGCCGCCGAGATCCACACAAGAGCAGCTGCCCAAGCCGGGAGGCAACGATACCGTGACTCTCAATCAGATTGTGAAGCCGCAGCGCGATTTCCTCTCCGGCAGCTTCCTGCTGCCCATCTCCAGTGGCGGTCACTTTCAGGTGACACTGGAGACGTTTGTTGTGGACGAGAACGGAATTATCTGGTGCACGGGTCCAAAATCGTCGATGGTGGTCCGAGTGCTGGAGGATCCCAGCAAGCCCTCGGCACCTGCGCCAAGCACTTCCCAAGCAGTGGGACAGACGAGGAGGTTCTGAACAACGATTAAGCTTATGTTCTAAGATGGAGTTTTGATGTAAAAATATTAATATTAAATATTAAACATTTAATTTATGCTTAATAAAGATTTTAAATGTATGAGAAGGTTTTTCTTTCGATTCTGAATGATAAATCTTTTTAGGAAGCTCTAAAAAAGTTCAATGCATTAAAAATAATACATTTCTACTGAAATTAACCTAAGGGAAATGTAAACTAAACTGTTAATGTTTTTAAAAAATAATAGATGACGGAAAATAATTTAATAACTAAGTTTAAAGAGAAATCAAAAATAGTTTAAGTTCTAATGAAAATCAATACACAAATAGATAAAAACGCCAACTGCCGAATAATTATGATAAATCCATATCAGTAGTGTGCTGAGATAAGATATAATAAACTGAATTAAAACTAATTAAAAAAGGCTTTTCCCAATTTGTATTTATTTTTTTTTAAGTTAAGCTTATTTTAGTGATTTCTGCTTCCGGTGCCTTTTTTGGTCTGCGCCGCCACGGTCACACTGTGCTGATTTGTTTTCATTAATTCTTTTTGGCGAACAAAAAATTGGAAAATGAGGCATCATTTCGGGCGATGCAACTTGTAAGCAGCGGGCAGCACAGCATCGGCATGTCACACCAGCGGAGCAGCACCACCTGGCCAGCGTTGTAACGGACTATCCGGACGACAGACGCCTTTCCCAGCGGCCACTGAGCACCGCCGAGAGTCATTCTCACCGTGCCCCCCCGAGCAAGTGGTTGCGATCCAATCCCTATCCGATCCCCGCCTGTGTCGCCCTGTCCGCCCGCGGGCGACGAATGTAAAATTTAATTGAAGCCAATTGAGAGCGCACACCCGAAAACACGCACCGCAACAATCCAAAGCCAAAGGCCTTACCGGAGGAGGGCTCTCCCTTTGACACAAGATTCCGCGCTTAACCCTGTTCAGGCGGTGGCGGCGGCAATAAATGGACATAATTGCTCTAATTGGACAGAGCAGCAGCAGTGGGATCGGCAGAGGCAGCAGCAACAGTGGAGCACCGGCACCAGCACCCCCCCGGACAATAGGATGGCGCAATTCACACTGTGAGTATATGGTTATCAGTGGTCTGGCTGCACACACGGATTCCCCCGGCTGTCCGCGGCGGCCGCTGTCGGTAGTGAGTGGTTAGCTACGGTGAGCTTCTGCTTTGTTTATCTATTGACGCCGCCGCCGACGCGTCGCCGCGTATTATGCAAGTGGAAACCGAAACCGAAAATCCAAACAAGACCAAACTAATACGTAGATCATGAAACATTACCATTTGCGGCGGCTCCTCCTCCTTAATTATGTAGCTACAACAAACACAGTTTGCCGCCGAGCAGTAGCGATAGTACGCGCGTCGACTGCGATCACGTACCGCTGTGCTCCATTAACGATGTGCAGCTCCGGTTCCTGGTGCCCGACGACCTGACAGAGGTGAGTGGTGGCTGCTCTGCCACTGATTGCCATCTCCCTGTGATTCGGTATCCCTTTTTCCCTCTCTCTCCCTACACACTTACAGGTGCGCCAGCTGTGCCAAGAATGGTTTCCAATCGACTATCCACTCTCATGGTATGAGGATATTACCTCAAGCACGCGCTTCTTTGCGCTGGCGGCTGTATATAATCTGGCCATAATTGGTTTAATCGTTGCCGAAATCAAACCCTATCGAAATGTCAACAAGGAGGTAATAGCCAATATGAGTGATAGTGATGAATTGTACACCAGGCTGAGCGGTTTTCCCATGCAGGACAAGGGCATTCTGCCGGACTCGATGGGACGCACCGCCGACGTTGGCTACATTCTGTCGCTGGGCGTTCATCGCACCCACCGTCGCAACGGGATCGGATCGCTGCTGCTGGACGCTCTTATGAACCATTTGACGACGGCCGAACGGCATTCGGTGAAGGCGATCTTCCTGCACACGCTGACCACGAATCAACCTGCCATATTTTTCTACGAGAAGAGAAGGTATTAGTATGGTGCCTGGTTTGCGTGCGTGTCATTGGCCTATTAATCCCCCGTTTGTGTTCCAGATTCACGCTACACTCGTTCCTGCCCTACTACTACAACATAAGAGGCAAGGGCAAGGATGGCTTCACCTATGTGAACTACATTAACGGCGGCCATCCACCCTGGACACTATTATATCCTTTTGCAAAATACCACAACTGGCTAGCTTGTTTCGCATTTGTTTTTATGATTTCCCTATACTTTTGGTTGCCCTCTTAACTCTCTCTGTATTTCCCAACTGCACAGATCACATCAAGCACTATGCCTCCAAGGTGCGCCACACGAGCAGCCTGTGTGCTTGGGTGGCGGGTCGCGTTCAGCAGGTGGTGCGTTGGTTTTACCACAAGCTCCTCACGCGCTTCAACTTCATCGAGTGAACACGGGGACACGTTTGCCGTTGCATCCTTCCGAGTCACGATGGCGTTATGTCATTCTGTTGAGCATAAACAAACAAAGAAAGAAACACACAAAAATAAATGTTAGGCAACAACACACAACCGCAGAGAATCATTAAGTTTTTATACAAGAAGATCTAGCAAAGAACAACACGTGAAAATCATAAGTTGAAAGTTGTAACATATAACTCGGATAAGTGTATTATTACGTTTTAAAGAAGATACCTCCTATATCTGTTCGTTCACTGCTGTAAATAGTCTTAAAATGTTTTTTATTTTTGTTTGAATTCCCTTTTCCTATTTTTGAGTGTTTATTTTTTACGTTTTACGATTTAAGTTCCACGCACAAGACAGTCATTTATTTAGTTTAACCAACAACAAAGATGCTCATGCTTTATAATGCTTAATTTATGAAATCTGCACGTAAATACATAGCTTTTGAACTGAGAGAACGAATTAATTACGATTTAAAGCCCCCAAAACTATCACAAAAAACAATTTTTAAAACCAAACTCTGTTCGCTGTTTATAGTATTTTGTAAAAGTATTTTAATGCATATTTTGTTTTTTTCGCAGCTAATTCTGATTACTTTTAGGCACAATTTATCTAGCAAATTGTAATATTTTTAAAAACAAATAAAAGAAAAAACTTGTAAAGTTAACAATGTTGTATGTTTTTGTTTAGATCTGAAATCTTAGGGATGTTAAAAAGGTGTCTCAGCTAGATATATAATTTAAATTATTAAATTAATTATTAATCTTATGAGTAACATCAAAAATGTTAATAGCTCCAATAGGATCTATAAAATATTTACAAAGTTACATTTTCTAAAAGAAAAACGGAAAAACGAAGTTTAATATTAACGGGATTAGCCACGTTCCATGGTAATATATTAGTACCATCAATGTTCTATTAATGCCAAAAGTGGAATGGAACTGAAACAATGTGAATTTATTAAGGAAATACGAAGTAATAGTTAAAAATAAAATGATTCATAAAAATCACCGCCAACTTAACCAGTGCTGAAAAGGTTAAGAACGGGTTGGTTACTATTGTGCACTAGCCTATGAAAACAGCTTTGAAATAGCTATAAAATACGTTACGTTTTTGTTCACTTGGGCCCCATTTACACTACAGTCGCTTTCTCCAATTCCGCTTTTTGGGCAAAAAGCATAATAACATAACAATCGATGCAAACATCGATAGTATCGATTGTCTCAAACCATCGTGAAATTCGATTGTTTTTTCTCACTA
>JAEIIF010032012.1:0-17430 GCA_018874455.1 Drosophila trapezifrons
TACAGACACAGGCACACACGCACAGGCACACACAAGATGCTGGGAGCCCAGCTCAGCCCTTGCCCCCGGGGGCCGCTTCGGCTATTCACACAGACACGGAGCCGAAGGCATACCCATCGCTGATACGAACGATAAACAGGCGAAAAATTAGACTGTGGTCGTCGTGGGCTTAGCAATGAATCACCAATACAGCCGCACATATATTCCTCTGGAGCGGAGCACTCCTACTTCTTGATTCTCTGTTCTGTGTTCTCCGTCCCCTGTCACCGTCTCCGCTCTGTCGGCAGTAAGGCAACAAATAAAAATTGAATCATACATTTTCCACAAACGATGTATCGGGCAAAGCGCGACTGCGTCTGAACATTACAGGCACCGGACAAGAAACAACAGGGCACGTTGTCGGCAACTTCTATTTATTGTTTTGGCTTAATTTACATTAATAAAACAAGGAAATTAAGAACATAACAATTTCATTTTTAAGGACAAACTCAATTTTCTTCCGTACCGATGCCACAACCCCGATCAGTGTTGCCAGATACAAATTTTGCTTTCGCCCTAAAAAATCTTTTACAGTCGAGATTTCCGCCTAAAAAATCCACCTAAATTCAAAAAATCGGTTAATTTCAAGCAATCTACATTGTACAATAAAAGATTACATATCTCAATATGTCCCCAAAGCGGAGCTCAAAATCCTCGCTGTGCTGCTCCATCTGTTTGTTTTATTTCTGCATTTGGGAAAATTCAGCATTTTTCTTTGGAAAAGTTTTAAAAACCTGGGGGTGACAAAAATTTGCGATATAAAAGATGAATTTTTTGTTATAAAAATAGTCGATTATTTCTGTCATTTCTGCTTATCGGTGTGGTCTCATTTTCAAGGAAGAAAGTTGAATTGTTCTAATTAGAACTTGGCGCGTAGACTTAAAAATGTGTTTAGTTTTATTTTTAATCTATTTTAACGTTTAGGGACGAAAAATAAATAAATTTTAAATTTTCATCGTTAACATTTTCACATTTATTTGTTCCGTAAAAAAAAAAAACATAAGTTTTAGTGATACTTTAGGTGTTGCCGCTATTCGTTTTCATACACTATGGACTCGTCCTTGAAGTTGTGCACCTTGTCATACCACACATCGTCGCTGGATTCCTCGTAGGATGTGGGAAAGGGCGGGGCCTCCTTGTTCTTGCGCAGCGGCAGGATTGTATCGTATATGTAGACCAGGCCGTTGGTGGGACCGGCCACCGCGCTGCCCTGCACCCACATGACATTGTATTTCGAGTTGATGCGCCACACACGCAGGCCTCTGATTGTGCGCCACCGGTTGCCCATGTGACCGGGCATCTTTGTGCCGGGCCAGACGCGACCCTTTTCGCCACCGCCGCCGATATTTCCGGCACGGCGATGCGTCTTGGTGACGCCATGTGATGCGGGCATGCCTTTGAAGCCGTGTCGCTTGACCACGCCCTGGAAGCCATGGTCCACGCTACATGAGAATTAAGCATTAGGGAACTGCCAAGTCAAGGATGTCTGTCGGGATACTCACGTTTTTCCGCGAACATCGATAAAGTCGCCTACACGGAAGTGACTGGCATTCAGGGGAGTGCCGGGAACCAGAGCAGCCTCTGGGGAAACAAAGAATCGGGCTAGGTTCTTCTTGGGCACGACGCCCGAGTCCCGGAAGATTCCCGAGTACTCCTTGGTCAGCAGCACTGGGTTTGTGCTCTCAGAGCCAATAATGAGGACGCCGCGCTTGTTGTTCGCAACGGGCTCGCGTCCTTTGGGAAGGTGTTTTGGTACATACTCCTCCGGAGGTATGTACTTGATCACATGGTTGTCCACAATCTGCAGCAGCGTGGTCCGTATCCTTTCGCCGTTCTTTAGCCAGAGCGGATACTGACCTATCTTGCGGGCTATCACGCCGCTGCGCCTGATCTGCGGCGTCCACGTCTGGGGCGGCGTCGACAGATCCTTCGTCTTGATCAGGTTCTGCTCGTAAGTCTGGACGCCTTTTATAAGCGCTGGAGCGCCGAAGCCCTCGTGGACCAGATCGTTGATGAAATGCTTGTTTTCTGCTGTCACCAGGTCGCCACGACTCTGTTGCAATTGTTTGGTAGAGAAATCAGTGTGTTTTTCACTCAGGAATAGCTTCAGAAATAACTTACAGTGACTTCCTTGCGCAGAAACCATTGGGGATTCCGAAGCCGCGGCCGGCTCAGGTGGCCCTTGTCGCGGATCTGCGTGAGCATAAACCCGCAGCCACCGCTGGGCCTGGGGGAAAGGAACATTGTATTAGACTTGTATTCTTCTCGCACATAATGTGTAGAGTTATTTGTACCCACCTAAGGCCCATTAACTGAGAAATAGCAGTTCGTATCATACTATTTCTACTTATTTTATATAATGTAATCAAAGGCCGGTGTGACCAGGTCGCCGCTTGAAAAATACATAACACGCTGCTGTCACAGCTGATGGGCAGTAGGGCCGTATGGCGTGCTTTTTCCAGGCAAAGTGTGGGAAATACGAAGAATTGGCTTATTATTAATAAATGTATTTATATTTAATTCATTTTTCGGCAAAATGTCTGCCAAGCCGCAAGTTCTTATCATTGAGCCGTTTTACGGTGGCAGCCACAAACAGCTGATTACCGCCGTTATCGAGAGTAGGTTGCCATGATCCTTGTGCCACCACATAGCCGGCTAATGTTCGTTCCTCCCCCCCGAATCGTAGGTCTTAATCCAGACGAGTATGAACTCTTCAGTCTGCCCGCCAAGAAGTGGCACTGGCGGGCCCGAACCTCGGCGCTCTACTTCTCCCAGCTGATACCGCGAGACCACCAGTATAAGGTGCTCTTTACCAGCTCCGTGCTCAGCCTGGCCGAGCTGCTTGGGCTGCGTCCCGATCTTGTCGCGTGCCGGAAGATTGCCTACTTTCACGAAAACCAACTCGTCTATCCCGTGCGCGAGGTGAAGACCCGCGACTGCCAATACGGGCTAAATGAGATCCTCACCTGGTAGGTGTAAGAGCTTCCCGCAAAGTCCTTTCCTAATTCAGTGCTCTTTCCAGTCTGGTCGCCGACACGGTGCTCTTTAATTCCCACTTCAATCGGACCTCGTTTCTGGATAATGTCCAGCCCTTTCTTAGTATCCAGCCCGACTTCCGGATAAAGAATATTCGGGAGAAAGTGGAGAAGAACTGCGAGGTTCTGTACTTCCCCATCAAGTTCAATGAGTTGCCCAGCAGGCGGGAGACTTTCGCCCGTGCGGACGCCGAGCCGGAGTGCCTGCATCTGATTTGGCCCCATCGCTGGGAACACGACAAGAATCCACAGCTGCTGGCTGAAGTACTTATCGAGCTAAACGAGCGCCAGGTGGACTTCAAAGTGACCATATGTGGCGAGAGCTACCAAACGGTCCCGCAGGCCTTCGATTGCCTGCAGGAGAAACTGGGCGCCAAGCTCGTCAGCTATGGCGCCTTGTCCCGCGAGGAATATGTGAAGACACTGCTCACCGGCGACATTGTCATCTCGACCGCTGACCACGAGTTCTACGGCGTGGCCATGCTGGAGGCCACCTACTGTGGCTGCTATCCCATTGCTCCGAACAAACTGGTTTACCCGGAGATCTATCCAAAGGAAAACCTATACAACACCTCTAATTCCCTGATCAAGATGCTCTCGAACTTGTGCAGAAATCCACGAGTGTTCCGCACTCGCCGTGATAAGTTCTTTGAGATGTTTTCCTTCGATCCGTACTCGGCCGAGCAGTTGCTGCCAATTTATTTACATAAGCTAAAGGCCTAGAGTGTTAGTTATTAGTTCCCAATAAACTCTTTAAAACTTGTTACTCAAAGTAAAATTAAAGCTTAATTTTAAAATAAGATCCTCGAGGCTCAGGCACGCTCCGAAAAGAGACGGCATCCTAAGCAGCACAGACCTAAGAGAGAAGGCAATACAATGTGTACACACTTTTCGTGGGAATAAATATTTCCAACATAAACTTTGGCTCAGAACAACGAATCATTCCTTCTTTTAAAGATATCTAGACTGGAATGAAGTTAAAGAAGTAAGTAAGCAATTAGAGCTAATAATAGGCTTTCTTTTATTCCAGAATTGCGTTAAATAAAAACAATAACAACTCAAGCAATGCACAGACACGGAATTAGAAGTGATTTTCTTTAAACTTTGGCGGAGCACTGTATTTTACCTTCGCATGCGCCCGATACTCCTCGTCATCGTCGTGGCACTCCTTAAAGCATTGGCCACAAAACAGCTCGCCATCACATCCTTGGCAGCGGAAGACGGCGTCCTCGTTGCAAATGTTGCACCAGGGCAGCTCCTCCACGGCGGCGCTGCTATTGTTGTTCGGCAACTGGCTATTGAGTTCCGCCTGCTCACCGTTGGTGGCCGTGGGCAAGTGTGCTTCGTCCAAGTACTGTTTGGTTAAGAGATTGATTTTGCATTAGCTTGCGATTATTTCGAGTGAATCAGGAGTCACCTTCTTCACTACATTCTGCAGAATCGTCTCGTCATTCTCGTCCTCTTCGTTGTCGCTGGGCGTGCTTATGTCGGAGGTGGTGGGTCGCCCAGCATGGCCGCTTGCATCGCCATCGATCGGTGCATCGCGGAGAGCTCGCAGGCGGCGCTCAATGTCGGAAATGGCCTCGTCCCGCTGCTCACCCACACGCTGGTCCAGCTGCGATTCACCCATGAACTGCTCGAGCAAATCCCTGATCTTTTCCTGGTCGTTTCTTTGGTCTGTGGAGAGCAGCAAGTCCTTCTTGTCGTAGTTCCTTTCGTGCGGCATGCCACTCAGATTGGCGAGGCGAGCGCGGATCTCGTCATCCGTGGCATCGACACGCTTCAGGTTCTGGATCCGCTTGGATATTGCACTGTCCAGGTTCTCGTCAATGTCCTCCTCGTGGTTCTTTGCGTACGCAGCGGAGGTGGAAGTGCTGGCTCCACTTATGGGCACCAACACAGCGGCGAGATCCTCGGCGGGGAGACACTTGCTGCACAGTTTCGACTTACAGTGGTGGCGGTAGGAACTGGTGCTAGTTTCGCTCTGTACTTACTCGATGAGTGCGTCGGCCGCCTCGTTGAGTCCATCCGTCGGCGAGGTAGACTTGGGGGGCGGGGCAAGATGGAACTTGGTGACCAACTCGCCGGGCAGTGCGTCGCAGTCCACCACCTTCTCGGCATCCGCGCTGGCCTGCAGCTTGGACAGCTTGTCGTAGCAGATGAGACAGACATTCAGCACCTTACCCGCGTGCCGCGGCACCGGCATGGGTCTCTTCAGACACTTGGCGCAGAAGGAGTAGCCGCAATTGGGGCAGCCATACTACGGTTTAAGATAATATAAACTTAATTACTGTCTCATCCAATTAGTGAGTCGCTGCGGGCGATACTTGCTTCTTTGCAGAATAGGCCATATTTGCGGCTGCAGCCAAAGCAGCTCATAATGGCGAGGAACGGATATTACAAGTCAATCACATACAATTTGGCAAATAAAAAACTTTTAACGAATGACTCTGTTTTTTCCAAGCAACTTAAAAAGTAAACAAAGAGCTTATATTGCAGTGTTGCCCTAATATATTCTGACTAACACCATTTAGTATTTTCGGAAAGGATAAATACCGAAATCGAAACACCTGCTTCAATGGATCAGCTGTTCTTCAGCTTATTTAGTATATCTTGGTATTTTCATAGGCACATCTTTGGTTTATTTTAATAAGTTTGGTGCGGTTACACAATTTCCTCTTGGTGTCATAATTAAACGTTTTAACATTTTTTGTAAATTAAAACTTACAATATGTTGAAGCTGCGTCCAGTGAACCAGTTGCGATTGGCGTATCTGCGCGGCCTGTCCGGACAACCACTGGCCCAGACCCAGCGGGATGACGGGGCGGATGAGGAATACACCGCACAGCCGGCATATCCGGAGATTCGAGATCTGACATTCAAGGCCCGCAAGCAGCAGACTGCCGCCGACTGGCACGAGGAAATCCGCCAGGTGCCGACCGTGGAGGAGAAGCTGATCAAAATCAACATGCCGCGCTACTACGGCTACAAGGTGGTCGACTTCAACGACACCAAGATTCCGTACAATGCGCTCCCGATCACGCAGCACTACACGCGGACAGTGCTGGAGAAGACGTCGCCCGTGTCGCAGCAGGAGGGTGCCCAGACGGAGGATAAGGTGGCGGAGAAGGCGGTGTCTGACGATTCTCTCTTCAATACGGCCCGCGAGGATGTCATCGAGGCCCTGGAGTTCGCCCACGACTACAGCAAGTGAGTGACCCAAGCACACATAAGTTCTTATAAAATAACACAATTTCCGATTCCTAGGCACCTGAACAAGCTGCCCAACGCTGCTCCCCTCGATGCGGTGGCCCGCGAGCGCCAGCTGACCCAGATCATAGTCGAGCAGCTGAACAGAGCACTGCTGCAGGTGCTCAGTGCGGACTATGCACACCTGAGTGAGGTCGAGGTGGACTGCAATCCGCGCCACGAAGCCTTTTGGGCTGTGGGCGGCGTGGATCCACCCAAGAACGTGGTGAAGTCAAAGAAGGGCCAAAAGTGGCAAGAGGATGCGGCCAACGACCCCGTCGACCGGCTTGTGCAATACACGGGAGCTCCCTACTTGTCCCTGCGCCATCGCCACCAACTGGCGCCGTGGAAGACGCCGGCGGAGAGTGAAAGCCTCGAGCTGAGCAAGCAGATACCCCGCTTCAAGCACGACGCTCGCACCCTGGGCTACAGCACCAAGCACCAGCATGCCACCAACGTGCCCGGCTACTGGCCCAGCGTAAATGGCCAGAACTATGGCCTGCTCTCCTTCCAGTCGCGGGCGCACCTCCAGCTGCGACCGAAGTCCTATGGCGAGCGCGATCTACTGGAGGCCATCGATGCTCTGGCTATCAAGTCCTCGTACGCCTGGCTGCTGGCCCAGGCCAACTACAATGGCTTCAACACGTACAACGAGCTCACCTACCCTTTAAACACTCAGACTGTGATCACGAATGGTCGGGAGTGGAGCTTCTACGATTACCAGCTGAATACGCTGCTGCTGCACGGCCACAATGTGGATAACAATCCGCGGGTTAACTTCTGCCGCGGCACGGAGCCCCTGCCGCTGTATTCCGAGATATCGCCGGAGGGCAAGTGCGTGGGCTTCAACGATGCCGTGCTGAAGCAGCTGATAGACTTGTATGTCAACGTGCCGAGTGTCCGGCGCAGTGCGGCGGAGGAGCAACCGTATGTAGCCTCCCACGTTTCGGCCTATGAGAATGCGGAACAACGCGAGTTTATTGGCAAGACCGTCAAGCATTTGGCCTCGAACCGGCCGCGTCACCTGGAATTGCCGGAGACCTACATGTGGGAGAAGTTGTACAAGATTGATAACAACACACGGGCCATGGAGGCGAAGCGACGTTTCTTCGAGCTGGATGTGAATCCCTGGCGACGAACGCTGGACCAACACGACAAGGAGTACATCCCACGGGCACTGCGACCGGGGGCCGAGAAGAAGCGAGAAGGCCGCCGCAAGCCCACATACTACCCTTGAGTTAATTACTAGAAAATAACGTTTTGTAAGCTGATGAATGAGAGTTGTTTTTGACTTGTTATGGTTGCGAAATACATTATTCCTAAAATCCTCTGTAATTGGGTTTTTAAACTATAATGTGGAGAGAAAATGATAATTTTTCGAACTCAAAAAAGCGACATTTGAGGTCTTCTTGAGAGCTTTTTATGGCAATAAATGGAGTCAGAGCCAAAAACCGTTTATTTTCAGATTTGCCATTAAAATCTTAATTATTTTAAATCAGCATATTGGAAAAAATCAGAAAAACAATTTTTGAATATTTTTCAAAATTTTATAAGGGGTAACATCATTAAAATTGTCAAAAATTTAAAAAGAAAAATATTTTCCTAAATTTCTAAACTCAATATGCAGATTTATTGACCTGATAAAAACTAGCACAGGAAAGCTTTCCCGATCAAAAAATATGATATTTTGGCTTAGTTATGCGTTTTTTAAACTGTGATTTGTCATATTTTTCGAAATATTTTGTTCATTTCAAAATGCGGATATAGAAGTCTTCTTGAGAGCCTCTTTTAGCCAAAAAGGGAGTTAACGCTCGAAACCGTTTATGTTCCAATCCTCAATTAAAATCTTAATTATTTTAAATCAAAATTTTGAAAAAAAAAATCTGCAAAAAATATTTGAACAATTTTTCAAAATTGTATAAGGGTGGAGTTCATTAAAATTAATTAGTCTTCTTTAACAATCATCAAATTGCAAATTAAATGTTATAGTAAGCATAGGTAAGCAAATCCAAAGTTTACTTTTGTACATATTTCAGTGCGAAATAAATAAATAAATTAAACTTGAAGCTGCAGCTGCCCGCCTTTGGAGTGCAACCACCTGGCAGCCCTGGCAATTCGCAGGCCTGGCAACCCTGGACCCAAAATAAAAACAGAAACTGTGTGTTCTGTTTTTGTTGTTGTTTTGTTGTTGCCTTCATGTTTTTCTATGTGTTTGTGGTTTGCTCAAGCGATTTGCGTAAATTGTGTTTGTTTTCCTATTCGGTGGCTAAAAATAGAAATAGATGCCGCAAAATATTCAAAAGCGTTTGAAACAATATTTTTGAGCTTCAGGTGTGCGCTCATTTCAGTCGGCTGAGTGACGGGCCCCCAGGCGAAAGTCGATATCCGAAGAAAAAGGAAAGGAATGGATAAGCGCCGCATCTCCATGGCCAGCTCGTCGTCGAAGGCGGCGCCAAAGAGTCCTGTGGCCCCACAGATCAAGCGTGGCCAGCGGATCCTCACCGAGAAGCCATTTGCCTTTGTCCTAAAGTCCAAGTACCGCCTGGAGCGTTGCGATAACTGCCTGGAGGCGTAAGTTCTGCCTGCGTTGCCATTTCCCAACACCAGTTCCAAGCTCTTACCTTGCAGGACCAAGGTGCTCAAGTGCTCCAACTGCCGATATGTGTCCTACTGCAATCGCGCCTGCCAGTCGCAGGCCTGGGGCCAGCACAAGCACGAGTGCCCCTTCCTGAAGAAGGTTCATCCCCGGATCGTGCCCGATGCCGCTCGCATGCTGTGTCGCCTGATCCTGCGCCTGGAGCACGGCGGCGACCTGATCCGAGGCTACTACACGGAGCACGGCTCTCGCAAGTTCCGGGATCTCATGTCCCGTGAGTAAGGATACGAGCGCCTCGACTTCCAAGCTAACTCCTGCTTCCTTCTTCCTCCCAGACTATGCCGAGATCAAGAACGATCCGATGCGGCTGGAGCACTTGGACTCGCTGCACGCCGTTCTCGAGGACATGATGGCCGAGAGCCCCAGCACGGTGCCAAACAAGACGGAACTGATGAGCATCTACGGTCGAGTAAGTGGACAGACACCTGTGAGCGGGGAGAAAGACCAGGAGCGGACTGGTGGGTGAAGCGCAGAGATGGAAGTCGTTTAGTTCGTATAGGCAACCTCCGCAGCCGCTCCTGGTCGCTCAAATTAGATAGCAATCGATGCCTGTGTCTCGCCCCTGGCGCTCTGCCAGGCAATTGATCATCGAGGAAGGGCTACGGTTCACATTCCCCGCCTACTGATGCTCACGACACCTCCTCCTCTCTCTCTTGCCGCAGCTAATCACGAACGGCTTCAACGTGTTGGACGCCGAGATGAACTCCATTGCCACGGCCATCTACCTGGGCGTCTCAATCACGGATCACAGCTGCCAGCCGAATGCGGTGGCCACCTTCGAGGGCAGCGAGCTGCACATCCATGCGATCGAGGATATGGAGTGCCTGGACTGGTCCAAGATATTCATCAGCTACATCGACCTGCTCAACACTCCGGAGCAGCGACGACTGGACCTCAAGAACCACTACTACTTCCTCTGCGTGTGCAGCAAGTGCACGGACGCGCAGGAATCCCGCGAAATGGACGCTGCCCTCTGTCCGAATCGCAACTGTGGCGTTGGGATCAACGTGGAACGCACGAACTGCAAGCGCTGCGATGCCGGTATCAGTCCCAAGCTAAGGAACTCTTACAACGAAGTGATGGCCCTCACCCGGCACAATCTGGAGTCCATGAAGGACGTGGCCTGTGAGTGAGATAGCCAGCAGGAGCTTGAGTTCATTTACTAACCCAAATCCCTTCCAGACTTCGATGTGTGCAAGGTGTGCGTGAGTAAACAGACGGGCGTGCTCCATCCCCTGAACGTGTGGCATGTCAAGACTCTAGATTCTGCATTTGAGGCCGCCATCGATGTGGGCAAGTGGACGGAGGCCTTGGACTACGGCCAGCGCCTGCTGCCCGGCTTCCGGAAGTATCATGGGGCCTGGAATCCGCTACTCGGCCTCCTCCACATGAAACTGGGCAAGATCCAGCTGTATGAACGGCACGCCAAGGAGGCCGTGCACCATCTGGAAGAGGCGCTGCGTATCCTAACCGTCACCCACGGCCGCGACCATCGACTGCTGTCTGAGCAGCTGTGCCCCCTGCTCCTCCAGGCGCGATACGAGCTCAACAAGTAGCGTTGTTTCTATTGATAAATAAATAAAGCTTAATATACATTTATTGCTGTCTTTATATTTATTTTTTTGTATTCTCTGCTATAGAAGTAGTAATAATATTTACAAAATAGATGCTACTTCCTATACATCTTTATTTCTAGTGTATATTTCGGCCATAGCTGGGACGATGCCTATGAAATCCTCGACATTGCCTCGACGCGGCGACTTGTGTCCTGGAATAGCGCCCGAATGAGGTGACGGATCTCGTCCGACTTGTAATTGGCGGTCAGCGGTCCGGCGCCGTTGCACCACAGCTCCGTGATCTCCTTGAGCGAAGCGTTCATGATGGTCTTTAGCTGCTGCAGCTTCATCCACAGGCGTACCTGCAGCACTTCGTGCGGCTCGGGGAAGAGAGCCGGCGCCCGTTGCAGCACCACATCTATGAGATCGCTCAGCTCGGTGGCCATGGTCGCGGAGATGTCGCGCAGCGTCAACACGCGCCTTATGAGCTCCGCGGCTAGGGCGTTGATTAGCTCGCAAAAGGTGGCATTGTACACCGTCTGTGGCAGCACATTGGCCCACACGTTCTTCAGCAGATCCAGCTGACGCAGGCACTGGCGCACCAGCTTCAGGGGACCCGTGCCCAGCGTGTGCTGGTTGCTGAACTCGAAGCCCTCCATGATCTCCTTGAGAATGGAGGTCTGGTAGTCGATCTGCACCCGCAAATGACGCTGGCCGGTGGCATGCAGCGACTTGGTCAGCGCCGGTAGGCTGTCGAAGCCCGTGCTGGCGTGCTGGGCCACCCAGTGGGCGAGGAACATGCAGTTGTTGTGGAACAGCGCCGATTGCTGCGGAATGCTTTCGAGCAGCTTGCGATGCAGCAGCGGCACCTGATCGATGTATGTCTGGAGCAGGCTGGCGTTGATGCCGAACAGCGGATTGCCACTCTCGCTCTCCTCCGTAACGGGCTGACGCAGTATGCGTTCCATCAGCTTGACGTAGTCCTGCAAGGGAAGGAAAAATTACTCAAAAACTATGGACAGGTTATCCTCTTATCACTCACCTGGGCACTCTTGGAGATCATGCAGCGGGGAAAGAGCAAGGGATCGGCGGCCACATCGGCGGGATTATTGTTGGGCGCCACTAGCACCATGTCCTGCAGGTCGCGCTGCATAATCTCGCCCGCGGTCTCCAGAACGCGACGGAGCAGCCGATTGCGATAGTAGGTCTTGAACTGCTCCACAAACTCGCCGAGAGCACGATCCCGCTTCGGATTGATCAAGTAGGTGTCGGCCAGGAACTGCTCGAAGTTGGTCACATCCTCGCACAGCGTGGACGACTGGTACTCCTCCATGGTCTCGGGCACGGCCGGCATTAGGCACTCGTCCACCAGCAGCTTCAGCATCTTGTCCTTCACGTGCTCCCCAATGATGCCGAACACATGCTGGTCGCTGGACACGCTGATGTTGATGCGGCTAAGCGTTTGGAGCAGCAGCTGGAAGTGCTTCAGCACCTCCTTGTAGTTCGGACGCAGTTGCGTCGAGTTGGGCTTCTTTGTGGAGTAGGAGAGCGACAACTCGTCGTGGCCACTGGCCTCGGCGGCCTCGCTGTACGCGACCATCACCGGTTGCAGGATCAGCGGCTCAATGCAGTTCTCCAGGAGGAAATCACAGAGGCGGACGGGACTGTAGCGCTTTTGGAAGAGCGCCTGCACGATGTCCTGCAGCTGGGCCTCGTCCCGGCTTACTTGCAGGCTGACGCAGCGCGAGGTCGGGAAGGATTTGCACTGCAGCTGCACCAGTCGGTCGAAGCGCTCCTGCAGATTCTGCTGCAGCAAATGGGCCTGCACGAGGTACTTCACCTTGATGGTCTCGTAGCATTCGAGCTCCTGGAAGATACGCCGAACCTCGGGCGATGCCACCGCCGCTGCAGCACCAGCCTCGTCCCCGAAAATTAGGGCTCGCAGGCGGCCGACCAGATCCAGGAGTAACATGTAATCGTTGGAGCTCTTGGCTTCCTCCATCGTGTGAAAGACCTCGTCCACCTTGAGGATCTGCTCGCTGACCTCCAGGCCCAGGAGGATTTCGCGCAGCTCGCGTCTGCTGGCCGCCATCTTGGCGTTCGCCTCGTCCAGGGCGCCCATTCCTTCGTTGGCGCCCGTCTCCAGTAGATCGCGAATCTCGCGCTTTAGCGAGTCCAGCTGGTCGAGGAAGACGTCCGGCGTGGTGTGGTTGGGCATGAACTCCGTATAGTTGTCATCTATGTGTCGACGGACGTTCACCTGGAAGCGTTCGGTGCGCGTCAGCACATCCAAGATCGTCGACTTGGTGGCCTCCACGCTGGCGGCTCCGTTGCCGCTGCCATGGAAAGCGTGCTGCAGCACCTGGATGTCGGGCAACTTTGTGGTCATGTTCGCTGCTCTCAATAAACGGTGCAGAGATGGAATTGACAGATAAATATTAAGAATACGATGCAATAGCGATTTACACTCTTTTAAAACCACCGATAACACCGATTTCAGCGATGACATAGTGCTGTGGCCGTGCATGACGCCAACTATCGATAGACCGCAGCGAAAACCGCTAAAAATTGGCAATCAAAAAATAAAAATAAAGGTTTCCTTTGGTTGAATTTAACAGAAACTAGGGAAAAACAACCCTGAAAGTATAAAATTGACTTTAAACGCAAGACAGGTAATTTATATCAAACTTCCTTTAAAAATAAAAATAGCTAGGTCACCTACAATCGATATCGATAGCTCCGCTGCGAAATGGGGTCACACTGGCCCACCATTTTCAAAATTGCAAAAAATACTGTAAAAGTTAAAAGCTACATTTCTTATTTCTCGTTGAGAATTATAGTGCCACTTAAATGAATTTATTTCTTGTTTTATATATATTTATACCATGTACGAGTATATTATTTCTTTACATTAGATCACCGAATATCTGTACACAGGCAATATATTCTACTAACTTTAACCCAACAAAGGACTCTTTTTTAGGCTTTATGGACAATCCAAATGCTCAACATGATTACGAGCGAGACAGGCATAGCATCGCGCATTCTACAAAATAGGGACTCCCCGAAGTTAGCTCCCTTTTTCTCCACCATAAAAAACATAAATAGTTCGATTTTCGATTTTATTATTGTTTTTGTATTTGGTTCTTTTTTCATAACAGTTTAATGTGTTCGTGTTGTGTTTTGGGCGACATCCTTTTCGCCTTCTGGGATTTACGAGGTGATTGCAATGCAAGTGTTTCGTTTGTTTTTTGTTTTGGGGTGGTGGGCGTGGTGTGGTTCTCAAAGCACCAATAACAATTAAACAGAATGACAAAGACAGTACAAAAAAAAAGGGGGGGAAAAAAAAAACAATAAATAATTAAAACAGAGAGTACAGTACAAAATTACGGAACAGAGAAATTCGACAGTCGAGGCCTCCTCTTCCACTAATCACAATTATATACCGTTCACACCGCACACCAATCGTTGCCATGATAGCATTTTGGATCGTCGGGGGCATCATGTGGCGGTGGAGTGAAGTACATATCGATATTTGAACAGGTAAGTACATTGCATTATTTTCTCGTTTTGTTTTATCGCTTTGCTTTTGGCGTGAATAATGGTATTTTTTAACAGATTATCAATTTACAATACATTAATGTACACGGGTTTTAAATAATAATAATAATAGAAATAGTAATAATAAATCTACACAATATACATACAATATTTATATCCATATATAAATATAAATATAGCGCATTCTTCACTACAGACTATACAAAAAAATAATATATTTATAATGAAATTACACTTAATGGAGAGTTCTTTTTTGTTTTCCCTTTTTTTTGGATGAGTCCCCTAAATGTTTATGTTTTCGTATTTCGTATTTCTCATTTGTTGTGGCTGGTGTGGTGTGTGTGTGTTGTGTTGTGTGTGTTGTGTTGTGTGTTTTGTGTGTTGGTTTTCTTGTGTGTGCGTGAGTAGTGCGTGCATTTTCATAGATCTCGTCTCAACACATTTGTCTATAACATTTGTTCTTTGGGGCATTCAAGGCCCCCCTCTTCTCTTCTCTTAATTTCATTTACTTTTTATATTATTTAATTATTTACTTATTTTTTCTTTCTTTTTTTTTTTTGGCAATATTATGAATGATGAGCGGATTTAGAACGAAACAACAATTAGATGCGCTAGTGGTGTGTGCAGGGAGTGTGGTGTGTGTGTGTGTGCGGGGGCGGTGGCGGGGTGTGAGTCTTATGCTTAGGAAATGTACAAATAAAATAAATCAATCAGACGCGAGTGACGAGGGCAACACACTGAAAAACCTTGCCAAAAAATTGTGCGATTTGCTTTTTGTTTAATTTGGTTTGCTGAGGAGGCAGACGGCAGGCGGCGATATGATGACTCCCTCTCTTCTCTCCCTCTCCGGAGGATTGCCACCTTAGACAGTCTCCAGTACGCGCACATCCTTCTGGACCACATAGAACTTGTGCTTCTTGCCGACCAATCCCCAAATGACGGCCACATTCTCAATGACCACATTCACGGGTATCGTGCAGACGGCGCCCAGCACACAGGCCAGGAACCGGAACAGTCCAAAGCGGTACAGCGAGAAGGATTTGATCACGCCGAACACATACATGTAAATATTGATGGCCGCAATGAAGGCGCACACAAAGTCCACGAGATTGGGACACGGTATGGGATACAGAGCCGCAAATATGATGTTCGACGTGGACAGGGGCATGGTGACCCACGAGTAGACACTAATACCCAGTAGCAGCTTGTGCTTGAGCGGTATCATCTTGGAGTGGACCACCAGCAGGATGCCCTGGAGCCAGCGCTTGCGTTGCTGCAGAAAGTCGAGCAGCGTGAACGGTGACTTCTCGTACATCTCGCCCTCGATGAAGTTGAACGTATAGCCCTGGCTGAAGGCACGCATCGCAAAGAAGCAGTCCTCGGCCACCGAGCCATCGATTCCGTTGTCGAATGACACCGCACGCTCGGCACCGACCTGGAAGGTAGTAATGTGTGAGTAAGGGTTTTTTTTTACTGGGAGATAAGTGAGCTTAACGGGGGGAATACAAATTAATTAGTCTCTCGTACTTAAGCATAGTTTTTACCAAGAATATATATATATAATTTCATAGACACACAACGGAACTAATGAGCCGTAGGGGCTCGTTTCTCTTTACGGTCTTAGGGACTGTCACAACAAAGGTGATAGAAGAGGTGGCCGCCTCAATTCAAATTCCCCCGGTTTGCTCATTAGGGAATTACCCACCTGGGTGACTACATAGCTGCCCTTCCAGCTGAACAGCGGCTTGTGGAAGAGCTTGAACTGGAGACGCAGCTTGCCCATATCGTCCGACACCCGAAAGCTGTCCGCCAGCGTTGTCAGCCAATTGACCACGTTCTCGTTGGCGTACGTAATCAGGCCCTGGCCGAACGGATGCTTGCCATCCAGGACGAAATTGATAATGCCACGCACCGAGTTCTCCGTGAGCAGCGTCTCCTCGTCCAAATGGACAATCCAATCGCTGTCATTCAGCACATTAACCGTGTCCTCGAGACAATATTGCAGGGCCCGGGACTTGAATAGCGCTCCGGTGCGCGTCTTGTACTCCTTGGGCACAACGATCTCACGGATGCGACGATGCTGCGATAGATGGACCGCCTTATCGGTGACCACCTCAATGAGAAAGTTCTCCAGGCCGGTGTCCAGGCAGGTGTTCATATTGCGCAGCACATTCGTCTTGACCAGGTCGGGAAAGTCGCCGCGCGTGACCACACGGATGCAGATGAAGGGCGCCAGCAGGGGGCTGCCCTTGAGGACGACCTTCTCGGGAAAGGCATTGTAGAAGACGAGGCCGCAGAAGTTGAACAGCACCTGGGGCAGCGTGAGGAGCGTGAGAAAGCGCAGTAAGTACAGCAGAACCGTGGCCACCTGGCCGTACTCAGTCCATGGATCGACGAGCGTGAACGAGTTCTCGTCGATCTTAATACCGCCGGAGAATACTTCGAAGGTAACTATCACAGTGATGAGCAGTGTGCAGTGCAGCAGGTGCTTTGTGGTGGAGTTCATCCTGATTGCGGGTGTGTGTGTGTGGTGTGGTGTGTGATGTGTGTTTAAGGGTATTATATATATATTTAATTAATAGTCCAAGCGATTCCTTCCTTAAGTAGACTTGTGCTGCGACAGATCCCTCTTGCCTGCCTTGGTTTTGTTCGTTCGTTCCGGATGACTGGATGATTGGTTGATGACTGGATGAGTCAGTTGCTCGGGGCACTATCTCCTACTGACTGCGGGGCTTCGGCTTCGTTATGCTTTTGTTTTTGTTTATGTTTTGGTTTGGTTTGCTTTGATTTGTGCTTTTTACAAAAAAAAAAACGAAACGAAACGGACCAGACCGGACCGGAAGTTAACCCAGTCACCGGCTTGATAAGTGCAGGGGTTCCTCTATCAGCTCCTGGGCTTCGATTCCGCTGATTCCTCTTCAGCTGTTGGTGGACTTGGACACTCCCGCTGGCGTTGGCTTGCTTGCATTTGAGACTCTCAGCTCTGGTTCCTGGTCAGACATTTCTGCAAAAAAAAATAAATAGATACAAAATAAATAAATAAAACGTGGGAACCCCAAGTTATATGGGTTTATAATGGATAATAATATATTAAGTTCCCATTTTCCTATTCCAGCATATAGCTTATCATATGATATAGCTGTCTGATTCAACCCTTTCCGATTTATATACTATCTTTCAGACTTTTAAGGAAGTTTAAGCCAAATACCTTTAAAACTAGGAGCCTAGTTTTCCTAAAAAAGTACAGACTGACCTGTCTAGATCGATTCGGCTGTTGTTAATGGTATCATGACACTGTATTAAAAACTTCATTAATTGGCGTTTTCATTAGAAG
>JAEIIF010032091.1:0-67303 GCA_018874455.1 Drosophila trapezifrons
CGATGCGGCTGTCGAGAACGCCGTGCACGAGCGGGTCAAGGCGCTCTGCGCCAAGTTTCCGATCTATAAAAAGTGATTCTCATCTGTTTTTCATAAGATTTCCGGAACTACCATGACACAGGCCACAACCCGGGCTCTGATCGAGTCCTATTATGCAACTTTCAATGCTGGAAACCGCGATGACTTCCTTGCATTGCTCGCTGACGACGTCATCCATGATATCAATCAGGGCGGAAGAGAGATCGGGAAAGAAGCGTTCCGCGCTTTTCTGGGGCGCATGGACCGTTGCTACAAGGAAACCATTGCCGACATCGCGGTGATGGTGAACGAGGACGGTACGCGCGCCGCCGCAGAGTTCATGGTGCATGGCGAATATCTTTCCACAGATGACGGACTGCCTGAAGCAAAGGGGCAGACCTATCTTCTGCCTGCCGGGGCGTTCTTCTCCGTGCATGACGGCAAGGTGTCGCGGATCTCCAACTACTATAATCTCCCGGAATGGGAACGTCAGGTTACAGCCTGACACGGCAGGAAGGCGACACGCACTCTGTCAGGGCTATGCGTGTCGCCGTTCGAATGCACCTTGTCGTTTTTACAAAAATCCGTCCGCACATAGCTTGCAGTTTGAAAAAGCAATTGTTGGCTGCTCTTTATTTGTTCTAAAGTCAGAACAAATAAACCGACGGCAGTCAGTCGTTCGGAATCTGAACGGCTGGAGGTGCAGTATGTTGCAACGGAAACAGTCGCTACCCACCGAGACACCGAGCCTGCGTGTCGGGATTATTCTGGCGGAGAATTTTACTCTGTCCGCCTTCTCCCTGTTCATTGATCATCTGCGCCTCGCCGCCGACAAGGAAGACAAGAGCCGTCCCATCCTGTGCAGCTGGCAGATCATGAACAGCCGTCCGGAATCCATCCGCGCCAGTTGCGGGATTTCCGTCAGCCGGACATCAGACCTGATCAATCCCGCCGAATTTGACTATATCGCGGTCGTGGGCGGTCTGCTGCATGGGCGCAGACAGGTGGATGAAGCGGCCATACGTTATATTCAGAAAGCAGCCAATCTTGGCATACCGCTGATCGGTATCTGCACCGGCGCTTTCGTGCTGGCCCGGGCAGGCGTGATGAGTGGCCGCACCTGTTGTGTCAGCTGGTACCATCGGCAGGATTTTCTGGAAGAATTTCCGGATCAGCAGGTCACCAGCGAGCAGATGTATCTGGTTGATGGCGACCGAATCACCTGTTCAGGCGGCGGTGGAACCGCTGAACTGGCCCTGCATCTCATCGAAAAACACCTGAGCCGTCCGCTGGCGCGCAAAGCCAGTCATATTCTGCTTCTGGACCGCCCCCGTCGTGGCGATACACCGTCTCTTCAGCCTCACCCGCCGATCAGTGAAGACATTGAGCATGTGGTAGACCAACGGGTCAGACGGGCGATGATGGAAATGGAGCAGAACATGATTGATCCGCTCCCGATCAGTTCCGTCGCCAAGCGGCTCGGTATTTCTTCGCGCCAGCTCGAAAGACTGTTTCAGTCGGTTCTGGGTATCCGTCCTGCGGTTTTCTACCGGATGATCCGACTGCGCTATGCCCGGTCCCTTCTCTCTCAAGGGGAAATGTCGATCACTCAGGTCGCGATCGAAACCGGCTTTTCCGATTGCGCGCATTTTTCACGCCAGTTCAAAACCATGTTCGGCCATTCACCAAGTTCAGTGAAAGGGCGGAGCGAGCAGCCTCTGCTCTCCCTCTCTCCCCTTCTTGCCGATCTCAAATCCCGGGAACGTGCGGGAGTGAGATTGTTTGAATCCACGTGAGGTATGGAACTGATTATGCAAAAACCATGAAGTTTCGCATAATCAGCTCTCTCCGCCTTATTCCTTCTCCGCCGTTACTTTCTTTGTCCGGCGCGGCGCTGATTCAGCGGGAGAAACAGCGGGCGGCTCCCCCTCCCCATCATGACGGGGCGTAATCCGGTTCCATACATCCAGAGCCGCACTTTTATAGGCTTCGGCAAAGGTTGGATAATTGAAGGTCGCCTCAATAAAATACTCGAAGCTTCCATCAAAGTTCAGAACAGCTTGACCAATGTGAATCAGTTCGGTCGCTGCTTCTCCGACAATATGCACACCGAGAAGTCTGTGCGTTTCCAGACAGACGATGATTTTCAGAAAACCACCACGTTCGCCCATGATCTGACCACGGGACGTTTCGCGGAAACGGGCAATTCCCGTTTCATAGGGAATTTTCTTTTTCCGGACTTCTTCCTCTGTCATCCCGACCATGGAGATTTCGGGAACCGAGTAGATTCCATAAGGAAAAAATTTAGGTGCGGGAGGCACAGGCTGGCCACAGGCGTGACAGGCTGCAATCCGCCCCTGCTCCATGGATGTGGAAGCCAGAGCCGGGAAGCCGATCACATCGCCAGTCGCGTAGATACTGGGCACACTGGTCTGGAAAGTGACCGGATCAACAGTGAGGCGTCCGCGGTTATCCGCTTCCAGACCTGCCGCAGAGAGATTGAGACCCGCCGTCGCACCCTGCCTGCCGCCGGTATAAAGCAGCACGTCCGCACGCACTCTCCGCCCACCTTCCAGAATGGCGACGGGCTGTTCTGCTTCAATCACAATTGACTCAAGCGCGCTCCCGAGACGGAAATTGACGCTCTGATCACGTAACTGATGAACGAACTCGTCCACCACCTCGTGATCGATGAAGTCGAGAATATGCTCACGCTGGTCGATGATGGTGACACGCACATCCAGAGCGCTGAAGATGGTGGCGTATTCAATACCGATCACACCCGCGCCAACGACCGTCAGCGAACGCGGGATACGATCCAGACTGACCATCCCGTCACTGTCGATGACGCGTTTTCCATCAAACGGAATATTCTTCGGTCGATGCGGCACAGATCCCACCGCCACGACGATGGCTTTTCCGCTGACCCTGCGACGATTTTTGTCTTCGCTTTCAATTTCGACTGTATGCGCATCCACAAACCTGGCGTCACCATATTCCACGGTAATGCCATTGCGCAGGAACTGATGTTCCAGGATATCAACCTCGTCCTGCAGGGTTTTGCCGAGACGCATATCCAGATCCTGCGCCCCGATGTCCTGTTTGACCCGGTAGTTGATCCCGTAGATCCCTCGTTCCCGCCAGCCTGTCAGATTGAGCACCGTTTCCCGCAGGGTTTTTGATGGAATGGTCCCGGTGTGGACGGAGACGCCCCCCAGTTGCCCGCGTCTGTCGATGATCAGTACGGACCGTCCGAATTTCGAGGCCTGAACGGCGGCGCGCCGACCTGAAGGTCCACTCCCGATGACGATCAGGTCATAATCAAACGATCCAGCCATGCGCTCTATCCACCTGTTTTAAACATAACGCATAGCCACGTGAAGGGTTGCCGCCTCGCCAGTCAACAGATGTCGTTAATTGCTTTTTGATAAAATACCAGACAGAAACCAAACCATTTCAGTAAGTATCTACTTTACATTACAGCACAACTAGATTTCACTCAACTAGATAATATTCTAACCACCGAAATTTGTTTGGCGCGCGAGTTTTTGCACGGCTGCGAGAAGCGCCTCCACTGCGGCTTCTTTTGCAGTATCACGTTCTAATCCACCTTCAATGACTGACAGAGCGATAAAAGCTGACAGTTGATCTTTTACTTGATCTATCGCTTGCTCGAATGACACTGAACGTTTGAGTATTTTATCCGCGATTTCTAGTCCGATCCGTTGCATCGTCTCACGCTCTTCTTGGCTCAGCAGCGGTGATTCTACACCTTCACCCGACACGAAAGGATAAAATACCCCCGTCGAAAATCCATCATGAACTGGCCAGTCGTACTGAGCAGAGAGACGATGACAATATCTTTTTATATCTTTATCTTTCGTAGAAGCAAATACTGGATATGTCGTTCCATCATGAAATACCACGTCAACAGTAAACAGCGTCTCGCCATTAACACACCCCGGCAGAGGCCTCACCAGAAGATTTCTAACAGCCTCAGGAACAAAACGTCCTGAATCAATAAATAATTCTGTTATAACCGAAGCTGTCGTATAAGGACGATTGGTATTCATGACTGAGCCAAGGAACTGCAGAGATGCCACAAGTGGTCCACGAAGGGATCAACTCCCCGTCGGAGAGCCGGCTGCACTGTTGCTCTTGTTTCAAGCCACCGCATCACCTCCTCGCGAGACGCCATATCCACCACACGAAACAAACCGATTAGACGCCTGTCTTCCAAAGAAAGGTCTTCAAACATCCCTTTTTTTGAAGAATTACTCCCGATCAATGTATCAAAATCCATTTCGATAGCAGCTGCAACTCGCGAGAGATTCTTCATTGAGCAACCGCGTTTTCCACCCTCCCATAACGCAATAGCAACACGAGACAGGCCTGTTTTTTGCGCTACATCTTCCTGAGACAGACCAATCAGTATTCGTTGCATCAGCATACGCTTTCCAATTTCCTCATCGGAAGCTCTTGTCCACGACTGACGTATGTTGCACTCAAACAGGACCGCTTTCTGCACCCGAATCCAACTAACAAAATCCGCGATTGCTATAGCCTGAAGGGAATATGTGTCCGATCGCTTTTCCTCGCGGAAAGCAACTGAATGCCCTTCAACAAGTATAACACGACGACTCACAACACGATCAAAGCGCTTACCCCAGAGCTGCCCTGCTTGTAGACGAATATTTGCCATGATCAGGCTCTCCTTAATACGAAAAACATCAATACTCCCCAGAGAATTGAGCTAAAAAAGGTTGCGAAAACAATTCCTCTGAATGACCTGAGGGGATCATCTTCTAAGCGGGAGGTCGATGATCCTCTTCGTGCCTCAATATTTTTTATGGTCGACAAAACTTTCTGAGCTGCCATTCAATATATTCCGAACAACAATATGGAATTTCTTCTGATAAATGCTCCGTTCTCCAACAGAGAACGGAGCATTCCAATCAGGCCGACACGCGCAGAAATTCTCTACCCTGACTCGCCATGAGGTATGGCCCAGCGGCCATAATCCTCATAGCCAACATAGCCACTCCAGATGAAGGACGATTGCCGAGGGAGAGGACAGCATTACCTGCAGTCCAGCGCATCTCTTCCCCCTCCAGTGCATGCCACCCTTCCAAACCAGCATCTGTAAGGTGAGTCGTCACCGGCACATTTCGACCACTTTGGAATAGAGTGATCTCACCAACCGCAACCCCCAGATAGCGGCGATCATCGACAAAAGGACCAATTGCATCACTCGGACGGCTGACTTTGGAAACAATACGGACTTTTCCAACAGATGCTGGGATCATAAACATAACGTACCCCTCATATTCACGCACCTGACTGATAGTAGTGCCAGTCTCCGTCACAAGATGTAGATCCGCATCTTCCGTGACAATCGGCGGCATTTCCTTCCATTCCAACTGAGCAACCTCGGCACGCTGCTCAATCGTCTGGAATAACGCCTCCACGTAACTCCGAGAGACACTCAATGGTGCTCCACCATCGTTTTCCCAAGATTTCTCTTTCCCACCATCAAAAATCGTAAGATTTCCATGCTGCCTGAACGACCCCCTATTACCCGTATCAAGGTAACTTTCCGTCAGCGCTCCATCAGCCCAGATAACCGAGTGCGATTCAGTCTCAATATGATAATAGGTATAGTTAGTAATTGTTTTGTCGTAGAAAATTGATCTTCCGTTCACCAGCATACGAACTGGAACGAAGCTGTCTTCAAAGAACAAACAGTGTTCCGATGTGATCAACATGTCCTTATAAGGCACACCATCGGTGATTGCGTCCTTCAGCACACGAACCGGATAACCTGCCTCATCATCAGGAAGACCTTCACGAACAACAACCCTCTGATTACCAACCCACGTAACTGCCCTCTTGATCTCCGCGTTATTCCGCCAATCAAATACAGACAACACATCACCAATCCGCACATCTTCAACAGCAACTTCACCTTCAGGTGTTCGGATCATGCTGCCAGAAAGGAAACAAGCACCAATATAGGTATTGCCGTTGGCATAGGTGATCTTCAGCGGATTTGTCGCCAGATCAGCGGAATTGACTGAGTTATTGTAAGTACCCACAGGAACATTTGCTCCCGACGCAACCGCGACAGTGTATTCCGCTAATGGTGTCCCATCACTTCCAATCAGAGTAATGGTACGTGTATCACCGCTGCCAGAGATGATATATCCGGAAACAGGCGCAACCGTATCTTGTATTTCGATCGTATCTTTGGACGGGTCATATCCGTTAATTGTCGTACCTGACAGATTGAGGAATACACCACCACCGTTCAGAACAAGCGTGCCGCCACCCGTTGTGAAATTGACCGTCGTTCCCTGCAGCAGGCTAACCAACTGCGTGTTACCGTTATATGTTCCGCCGTAACCAATATTGATGGTTGAGCCACTCAGGGCACCAGCAACCAAGCCACCCGAAAATGAAGCCGTGCCGCCATATATGTCCACCGTAATTGCCGTAGCGGCATTGACCAGAAAATTAATATCCGTGGTCCCACCAATCGTAAAAACAGGCACAGAAAGAGCTGATAGAACAATATCGATAGTGCCCGTGGATCCAGGGACCGAGACCCAGTCTCCACCAATTATAGAAACAAGACTGCCGTTGACCGCATCGACTCCAGTCTGGATATGATATCCACGCAAAAGAGAGTCCGGAACCCCACTTAACGTTTCAATTGTATTTCCACTTGAATCTGCAATTGTTACGTTGGAAGCCCCCAGACCTGCATCAGTAATAGTCCACGTCGTTTCAATAATCTTGTTGCCGTTGGCATCAAGCACAAAATCACCCTGAGCATCCGTTTCGTATGTATAATAAGTTCCTATGCTACTCATAGCCGACCTCTCGAAAGTTGTAACTTATGCAAACACAAAAATAGAACGTTTGTGCATCACGCTTCTTTAGCAAACCTTATATCTCCTCCATCTAGTTTGCAAGAAAATAAAGATAGGAAAAACAAAACATATACAAAAAAGCCACTCTCAAAAATCACGAATTGCGCAAATCTACATCCTGTTATTAAGTGGACGATCTTCAACCATAAGGATCCCAGATGAGCAACAGGGTTGGGTATGCGCGTGTGAGTACCGTTGGACAGACGCTGGATATGCAATTGCAAACACTGAGGTCTTGTGGTTGCAGCAAGATATTCAGAGAAAAAGCGAGTGGCGCTGATTCGAAGCGAAACGAACTCAAAAGACTCATACGATCCATTTCGAAGGGGGATACAGTGGTTGTCACTCGTATTGATCGTTTGGCAAGAAGTACATTCGATCTTTTTGCAATTGTAAAAAAAATCACACAAAAAGGAGCACAGTTCTACTCTCTTGCTGAGCCATGGGCAGACACGGCAACAAGCACGGGTCGTCTGATGCTTGCAGTTCTAGGAGGGTTGGCTGACGTTGAACGCGATTTGATCCGTACGCGCACAGCGGAAGGACGCGCCCGAGCACAAAACGCTGGTGTCAAGATGGGCCGTCCGACACGCATCACAAATAGTCAACGTCAGGAAATCATAATCCGACGTTTAGCAGGTCAATCATTGAAAGAAATTGCTGCTGATTTTGGAATTAGCCTTAGCACTGCCTCACGTATAGCAACAAAAAAATAGTCAATAAATAATATTTTTATCACAACCACGGTTAAACAATATAACATTCGGATAATATCACCAAACAACTATCGGAGATTCAATAGAACATTGTTTTTTATTTATATTAAAAAACTTTCACACTTTGATATCTTTTTCAGCCTCGCTCGTGAAAATGCCTCGGGAGACCCGGAACAGCGTCTCGCGCAGCCACCGATGCACCGGGTCCGTATCGCGCCGCGGGTGCCACGCCTGAAACGCCTCGACATAGGGTAGAGACAGGGGGAACGCGAAAGCAGCCAGACCAAGCGCGTCCATGGAGATATGCTGCAACACAAGATCCGGGACCGCCAGAATGAGGTCCGTATCCTTCATGCTCTCGACCATGGCGTGATAATTCGGCACGACCATCACGATACGTCGCGTTAGTCCGTAATGGTCGCGCAACGCCCAGTCGATCGGGCCGCGTGCCCTGCCCCGTCGGGACACGCTGATATAATCGTACAACACCATACTCTGCGGCGTGATCGGCTCGGCCAGAATGGGATGGCCTTTCCGGACAAGTCCGTACATCTGGTGACGGAACAAAGTCTGCCTCCGGATTTCGGGCTTCATGCTGTCGGTCGCGCCAATATAAAGATCGATACTGTTGTGACGCAGAGGATCGGACGCCGGATCACCAACCTCCGGCGCGAAGACGATCTCGCACTTCGGGCATTCCTGACGCAGCGCGCGCAACAGAGGCAGGCCGAGCGCGGCGACAATCAGATCGTTGGCGCGGATGGTGAAGGTCGGCTCCATGTTGGCCAGATCGGCCATGACCTGCGTCTCGATCAGACTGTCCGCGGCCCGCACAACGTCCTGCACACGGTCCAGAATACCGGTGGCGAAGGAGGACGCCGTCATCCGCCGTCCGGACTGAACAAGGATGGGATCGGAAAAAACAGTGCGCAGCTTGGCCAGATGACGGCTCATCGCCGGCTCGCTCACCTTGAGGCGACGCGCAGCGACCGAGACGCTTTCCTCCTCGATCAGCACCTGAAGGTAGCGCAGCAAATCAAGATCATAGCCTCGCATCCTTTCAGATATAGACTTCGCCCAGCGAAGCGACCAGCACTAACCATTCCGGAAAGTGAAATCATTACCTATCCGAAGTGAGGGTTTTCACCGGCGGTTTCCTGCTGATTATGCACCGCCATGACCATCGCAGCTCCCGCACCGGCAACCGGCGCGCCCGTCATCCATGCCGCGCCGCCGATGCCGTCCTACATCCCGCCGTTCGGCCTGCGGACCGTGATCGGCTGCCTCGGCATGCTGCTCGCGGTGCATGTGGCGGGATTCAACGAGCATGTCACCGAGATCGGCCTGTCCGACATTCGCGGCGCGATGCACATCGGCCACGATGAAGGCACGTGGGTCATCGCCATCTACGAGGCGTTCAACATCGCCGCCATGGCCTTCACGCCATGGTTCTACATGACGTTCTCGATCTACCGCTTCTCCATCTTCATGACGGCGATGCTGGCGCTGCTCTCCATCCCGGCCCCGTTCATGCCGGACGTCACATCGCTCTGCATCCTGCGCGCCTTTCAGGGACTCGCGGGCGGCTGCCTGCCGCCGGTGCTGATGACCGTCATGCTGAAATACCTGCCGCCACCGATCCGCGTGTTCGGCATCGGCGGCTACGCCATGAGCGCGACCTTCGGCCCGAATCTCGGTCTGCCACTGGAGGCGTTCTGGTTCGAGCATGTCGGCTGGCACTGGCTGTACTGGGAGATCATCCCAACAGCGGCGCTCGCCATCGCCATGATGGCGTATGGCCTGCCGAAAGACCCGATGCATTTCGAGCGGTTCGAGAAATTCAACTGGTTCGGCATTCTGGTTGGCCTGCCCGCCATCTGCTCGCTGGTCATCGTGCTGTATCAGGGCGACCGGCTGGACTGGTACCGTTCACCCATCATCACCAACCTGACCTTCTGGGGTCTGGCCGCCTTCATCGTGTTCGTCATCAACGAGGCGTATCACCCCAGCCCGTATTTCCGCATCCAGTACTGGAAATCCCGCAACATTCAGGCGTCGCTTCTGTCGCTGGTCGGTATCCTCGCCATCTGTTCCATCATGGGCGAAATCCCGGCGACCTATCTGGAAGCGGTGCGCGGCTACCGGCCCATTCAGGCCGCCCCGGTCTCGCTGGTCGTGGCCCTGCCGCAGCTGATCATGCTGCCGCTGATCGCCGCCATCTGCAACAGCCGCAAGGTGGACTGCCGCTTCGTGCTGGCGGGCGGGATGCTCTGCCTCGCAGGGTCGGCATACCTTGGCACCTGGCTGACGGTGGACTGGGTGCGCGACAATTTCTACCTGCCGCAGATCCTTCAGGTCTTCGGCCAGCCCATGACCGTCATCCCCACGCTGATGCTGGCGACGATGGCCATGGGACCGGCGGACGGCCCCTTCATCTCCGGCATGGTGAACATGCTCAAGGGACTGGCCAACGCCGTCGCCTTCGCGCTGTTCTCCGCCTCCACGCGTCGACGCGAGCAGTATCACTCGACCATGCTGCTCGATCACCACGGTACGCACGGTCTCGCCCTGCAGGGCATGGGCGACCCGATCAACCAGCAGCTTTCGGTCACGTCGCCGGACAGCGCCCATGTCGCCCGCAATTCGCTTCAGGTCTTCCATACCTATGTGCATGAGCAGGCGCTCGTACTGGCGCTGAACGACATCTATTACGTGCTGATTTGGGTCTGCCTCGGTTACGCCGTCATGAATCTCATCCTGCCGCACCGCGTCTATCCGCCGCGTGCGCCTTCACCCAACGCTCCAGCCCGCTGAATCCGGAAACAGCCGTCATGATCTATAAAAAACCCCTTCTCTATGCCGGATGCGCGGCCGTGGTGCTGGCCTGCGTCGCATGGGGCGGAACACGCTTCGTCAACGGCGACGGGATCAACCAGTACACCAACGACGCCTATGTCACCGCCGACTTCACGACCGTCGCGCCCAAGGTCGCCGGACGCATCGACCGCGTGATCGCGCAGGACAACGAACAGGTCCGCGCGGGCGAGGAACTCGCCCATATCGAGGACGACGACTACCGCGCCGCCCTCGACGTGGCGAAGGGCAATGTGATGGCCGCGCAGGGCGACGTGACAAATCTGGAAGCGGAACTGGCCCGGCAGGACTCCGTGATCGCCGAGGCCCGTGCTGCGGTTCTCGCCGATCAGGCCAACCTGCTGTTCGCACGCCAGAACACCGCCCGTTATCGCAACCTGTCGGCTGGCGGTGCGGGCACCATCGAGCAGAAACAGTCTTCCGAAGCGCATGAGAAGGAAGAACAGGCCGCCATCGCCCGCGATCAGGCCGGTGTTGACGCCGCCATCCGGCAGATTGCCGTCCTCAAGGGACAGCTTGAGCGGGCACGCGGCGTTCTGCTCCGGGCGCAGGGCGATGAAAAACAGGCCGAACTGAACCTGTCCTACTGCACCATTCCTGCCCCGGTTGACGGCGTGGTCGGCGAGCGTGGCGTGCGCGTGGGCGCGTATGTCCATCCGGGCACCGGCATCCTCGCCGTGGTGCCGACACAGGCGGCCTATGTGCTGGCGAACTTTCAGGAAACGCAGCTGACGAAAGTGCAGACCGGGCAACGCGCGACCATCTGGGTCGATACGTTCCCCAACCACCCGCTGAAAGCGCATGTGGACTCCCTCGCTCCCGCAACGGGCGTGGCCTTCGCACCGATCCAGCCCGACAACGCCACTGGCAACTTCACCAAGGTCGTGCAGCGTATCCCGGTCAAGCTGACTTTCGACGCCGACCAGCCACTCGCCGCCAAGGTGCGTGTCGGCATGTCAGTGGAAGTGAACATCGATACCGCCTCGAAGCCGGAAGGCCCACATGCCGGAGATGACCGCTATGTCTGGCGTTAAGTTCTCTGGCGCTCATCCGTTGCGACAGGCCCTGTTTTCCGGTCCCACGTTTGTGGCGGTGACGCTGCTGGCTCTGACGGGATGCACGGTCGGACCGGACTTTCACAAGCCGCAGGTGGCCACGCCGGAGAAATGGCGCGATCCGCTGCCTGCCGCCGAAAGCCGGGTCACGACCGCCTCCACCGATCCGGCCTGGTGGAAGCTGTTCAACGACCCGATCCTGACCTGTCTGGAAAACGACGTCGCGGCCTCGAACCTCGATCTGAAAGCCGCATCATTCCGTCTGGCGGAAAGCACGGCGGAACGCCGCATCGCCAGCGCCGCGCAGTTTCCGCACATGGAAGCCAACGGCTCCTATGCCCGCGAACGCGCCAGCACGAATGGTATCCTCGGCCTGATGGGCACGATGGAGCGGGCGGAAGCCGGAAGCATCGCAAGCGGCACACAGGGGTTCGGTCCGGCCGCATTACCCGGCGGCGTCGGCAATCCATCCTTCAATCTGCCGCAATACGGCCTGAACGCATCGTGGGAAGTCGATCTCTGGGGCCATGTCCGCAGGCAGGTCGAAGCCGCGACGGCCGCCATGCACGGCACTCAGGAGATGCAGCGCGACGTGCTGGTCTCCCTGATGGCGGAGACAGCGCAGAACTATATCGATCTGCGCGCCACACAGTCGCAGATCGATATCCTGAACCACAATATCGACATCGCCCGTCACAGTGTGCAACTGACGACGCTGCGGTTCGATCAGGGCGCGGCGACACGACTGGATGTGGCCGAGGCGACCGGACAGCTTCACAGCTTTGAATCCCGCCTGTCTCCGCTGAAAAGTCAGGAAATCCATCTGCTCAATGCGCTGAGTTTCCTTGTGGCGCGTGAACCGGGCGCGCTGAATGCAGAGCTTGGCAGGCCTGCCGCTGTCCCGCCCGTCCCGGCGGAAGTGCCTGCTGGCCTGCCCTCGGAACTGGCCGAACGACGCCCCGATATCCGCATGGCTTCCGAGCGTCTGCATGCCGCGACCGCGAATATCGGTGTCGCCATCGCCGACTTCTTTCCACGTGTCACCCTCTCCGGCAGTCTGGATGTGCAGGCGCTTCAGTTCAGCGGACTGGGCTCATGGGCGTCCCGGCAATATGGCTTTGGTCCGACCGCCACGCTGCCGATCTTTGAGGGCGGTCGTCTGACAGGACAGCTTCGTCTGAGAAAGGCGCAGCAGCAGGAAGCCGCGACACTCTTCCAGCGCACCACCCTGAAGGCGTGGCAGGAAATTGACGACGCCATGGCTGCTTTCACCGCCGCCCAGAACCAGCGCGACCGGCTGGCGGAAGCTGTGCATGAAAACGAGATCGCCGTGGACACAGCGAAAGCACAGTATGTTGAAGGATCTTCGGACTTCCTGAACGTCCTGACCGTGCAGAATGCGCTTCTGGCCTCCCAGAGCGCTCTGGTCGATGCGACGGCGCGCGTGGCGGTCTCTGTCACCCATCTTTACCGTGCGCTCGGAGGAGGCTGGGAAACCATCTACCCGGCGGCAGCCAACAGGAAAATGCCCGCATGAACGCAGCCAGAATGACCGTCCGGCGGTCTGAATCACTTGGCAAAGCGCATTCCGGCGGCATGACGCTCCGCTGCCACTTCGCCTTCGCGGACTGGCAGGACGCCGCGCATGTTCATGAAGGCAGTCTGCGCGCCGTGAACCTCCTGTCGCTACCTTCGGGAGAGCGTTACCAGATCGGACCTGAATCCAACGTGGAGATCCTTACATGGGTCGAGCGTGGATCACTGACTGCCAGAATTGATGATTTTTCTTCTGAAAATCTGAAACCGGGTGATCTGCACCTTGCCAGCACCGGTCAGGGATGCGCCTCTCTCGACTGGAGCGCTGAACAGGGTGCTGCGGACTGCCTGCAGTTCTGGCTGCTTCCGGATCAGAACAACAGTGAGCCGACTCAGGAAGTCCGGCGTGCCTTCCCTGAAACGCAGGACGGCGCTTTCCGTATCCTCGCTTCCGGTTTTCCGGAAGATGATCCCGAAGAAGGAGAGACCGTTGCGGACGGCTCACCAATTGCCCTGCAAACCCGCGCCCGTCTGTTAAGAGCAACTCTTCCGACCAATGAAGGTGCCATCTATCAGACAACGCCGGGGCGCGACCTTTATCTGATCGTCGTCTCGGGGCATGTCACGATCAACAACACTGTCCTGTTGCAGAGAGATGCAGCCGCTTTTGAAAACTGTGAAACCTTCACAGTCATCGCGCAGGAAAAATCCATCCTGTTACTGACGGATGTTCCTGCGATCTGACCGTCAGACCCCTTTCAGGATCTTCGCGTGGTGGTTCATGTGATCTTCGATAAAGGTCTGAATGAACCAGTAGGAATGATCATATCCGGCATGACGGCGCAGCGTCAGTTTCTGTCCTACGCCCTTTGCTGCTTCTTCCAGATGCCAGGGCTGTAGTTCGCGCTCAAGGAACTGATCTCCATCGCCCTGATCCACAAGGATCGTCGTAGGATGCGTATGGCCAGCCTTGAGAAGCAGAGTGGCGTCATGTTTCGCCCATATCGCCCTGTCCGGTCCGAGATAGGCGGTGAAAGCCTTCTCCCCCCACGGCACGGCGGCAGGATGCACGATCGGCGCGAACGCCGAAACGGACTTCCATTTCTCCGGCGCACGGAGCGCGTGGACCAGCGCGCCATGACCACCCATCGAGTGACCGCAGATACCCTGTCGTGTCGTATCAACCGGGAACTGGCTTGCGATCAGCTTCGGCAGTTCCTCGCTGATGAACGTGCCCATGCGATAATGCGCACGCCAGGGTGTCTGCGTGGCGTCCAGATAGAAGCCGGCGCCTACACCCAGATCCCAGCCGTCCGTCTCACCCGGCACATTCGCGCCACGCGGAGACGTATCGCACGCCACCAGCGCGATACCGTGCTTTGCCGCGAAGCGAACGATGTTCGACTTGATCAGGAATGTATCCTGCGTGCAGGTCAGTCCCGCCAGCAGGTAAAGCACGGGAACCGGCTTTTCCCTGCTCACATCTTCAGGAATGAAGACGCCGAAAGTGGTCGGAAGCCCGAGGGCCTCCGACTGGACCGTGTAGAAGCCGAGTGCGCCCCCGCAGCAGACGTGTTTCGATGCTGTTGTCAGGGTCATGTTCTGCTCCTCAGAATTCGACGACTGTGCGGATGCTCTCACCGCGTGTCATCATGTCGAAGCCTTCGTTGATTTTCTCAAGCGGTAGCTTGTGCGTGATGAGATCGTCAATATTGATGCGGTTTTCCATGTACCAGTCAACAATTTTCGGCACATCGGTCCGGCCTCGCGCGCCACCGAACGCTGAGCCGATCCAGCGACGCCCTGTGACAAGCTGGAACGGACGTGTGCTGATCTCCTGCCCTGCGCCAGCGACACCAATAACCGTAGACACACCCCAGCCACGATGGGCGCACTCAAGAGCCTGACGCATGAGGGTCGTATTGCCCACACACTCGAAAGTGTAATCAGCGCCACCGCCCGTCAGTTCGATGATACGACCGACGACATCGCCGTCAGGCAGATCCTTCGGATTGACGAAGTGCGTCATGCCGAACTTGCGGGCCATTTCCTCGCGGGCCGGATTGATGTCCACGCCGATGATCTTCTCGGCCCCCACCATCTTCGCACCCTGAATCACGTTCAGGCCGATGCCACCCAGACCGAACACGGCGACCGTAGAGTTCGGCTCGACCTTGGCGGTGAAGAGGACAGCACCGATACCGGTCGTCACGCCGCAGCCGATGTAACAGATCTTGTCGAACGGCGCGTCCTCACGCACCTTCGCCAGCGCAATCTCAGGAAGCACCGTGAAGTTCGCAAACGTCGAACAACCCATGTAATGATGGATTGGCTGTCCCTTGAAAGAGAAGCGGGACGTGCCGTCCGGCATAAGCCCCTTGCCCTGCGTCGCACGGATGGACGTGCAGAGGTTGGTCTTCTGCGACAGGCAGGATTTACACTCGCGACATTCAGGCGTGTAGAGCGGGATGACATGATCGCCCGGCTTCAGATGCTTCACGCCGGCACCGACTTCACGAACGATACCCGCACCTTCATGCCCGAGAATGGCCGGAAACAGACCTTCCGGATCAGCGCCGGACAGGGTGAACTTGTCCGTGTGACACAGGCCGGTCGCCTTGATCTCGACCAGCACTTCACCCTCGCGCGGGCCTTCGAGTTGGACCGTCTCGATCTCCAGTGGCTTGCCGGCTTCAAACGCTACCGCAGCTCTTACGTCCATTACGCTGTTCTCTTTCTTTCTCTGTTACTTCAATGATCAGGCTTCAGAAGCCTGACCGGCATTGGGCAGAACACCCAGCGCACGAAGATGCGCGATAATCGCACGCGCAGCTTCGTGCGGATCGGGATCGACCATAAGCTGGCCGCCTCCGCTGTCTTTCGATGCGCCCGAAATCAGTTTCGGCCGCCTGCGGTAGGGACGAAGCGTGCCTGCCTCTTCTTCAGCAGAAGCAGGGTGAACCGTAACGACCTCTTCGTCCACCCACGTTTCCCGCTGACGGGCAAACACAAAAGCGGGAGCGCAACGGGCTGTCTCCGGAACGGTGACGACACAGGGAAGCGTCACTGAAACAGGTTTGACCGCTCCTCCGGCACGGAACTGCGCAAGGGCAAGCTGCCCGGAAGAGGTCTGCTCCATGGGCGCACCAATATCCGTGGCGATAGGCCATCCAAGAGCCTGCGCAAGCTGGTACGGCAACAGGCCTGTGTCACTGCCACCGCGACCGCGTGCAGCGGCCAGCACCACATCCGGCTCACCATCGGCAAACAGGGCATGGGTTTCCACCACGCCGGACAGAGCCTGCACGGGATCGGCCTCTCCCCCTTTCAGGCAGAGGATATGGGTCAGGCCATAACCACCATATTCGGTCAGAACCGGGCTGGCCGAACCGGCATGCAGGCCGATCATCTGTGTGACGCCAAGTTCGCGGGCCAGTCCAATGGCGCGGATTTCCCCCGGCACGGGTGCCGGACGCCCCGACACGGGATCAATCCCGGCGGACAGAAGAATGACAGCCTTCATGTGCCCTTCTCCCCATATTCGGCGGCGAGAACCTCACACAGCGCGGGCATGACGGCCTGCGCATCGGCAATGATGGCGAGACCGGCGCGAGCCACCATCGCCGCGTGCAGGTCGGTGTTGACCGCCACGACATGCTCCACGCGTCCAAGCCCCTGAAGATGCTGCGGCGCTCCGGCAATGCCCAGCGCGACGTAGCACAGCGCGTCGAGGATCGTGCCGGACGCACCAACCTGCGTGGAGCGCGGCATGTCGCCATTGTCGCACACGACGCGGCTCGCGCCGGGAGTTGCGTGCAAGGCGCGTACGGTCGCACGGAAACTGGCGAAATCCGTCACCCCCCGTCCCGCCGACACCACAAACGGCGCATCCCCGAGATTCATGGTGGCTGGATCAGCTGGAATGACGGCTCCCACTGTCATGCGCGCAGACGTCGGGGTCGGCTTTTCAACCGTTTCTTCCAGCGGCAGGATTTCGTGCGCATCGCCTTCCCATGCTGGCACACGATCGGGCGCAAGCGTCATCAGGGGCGCGAGGCCACCGACCCACTCCTGACGTCCCGCGCCACAGGGACGAACGACCTGTTTCGGCCCCAGCACCTCAATGCCCGGTAGCAGGTCAAGGCCGGTGCGGGCCGCGAGACGCCGCGCCGTGTCAGCACCTTCCTCGCTTTCCGGTAGGAGAACGTGACGTGGCGACAGCGCATCCATCACGGCGACAAGTTCCGCCACTCGCGTATCAGGATCAGAGCTACCGGAAAGCGGCACAAAACGATCCGCCCCTGCCACACCAAGCGACGCCTCATCGACAGTCTCACCAACGACCACGACCGCGCCGCCTCCGGTATCCGCCAGCTTGCGGGCCGCGCCCAGTACCTGACGATCCGACCGGTCGAGCCGGCCATCAGGCAGGTCAGGCACAACGACGATGAAAAATTTCGGCTGTTCGACACGAATTTTCTTCGCGACAGGCGCAGTGGAAGCAGCACTTCCCGCCATCTGACCGACAAGCCCGGAACGCACCAGACGCGCCCGGCCATCCCGTCCCGTCGTCAGAAGCCGCTGCCGTTCCGCGCGTGGATCACGCCGCAGACGGCCGGACGGCGATGTCATCTGCCCATCCGGCGTGGCTCTCATGTCGTAACGCAGCCGCCCGTTTCCCGGCACAAGACGGGCCGCCCGTTCGGCGCGCGGGTCCCGACGGAGACGGATCGCGCTCATGCGGGCACCACCGCTTCCAGCACGAGTTCGGCGATGTCCTTCACTTCGGGGCGCGGTTCCGGCACGCCTTCCAGCATGGCGGTGCAGCCGGGGCATCCGACCGCGACAATCGCCGCACCGACTTCGGCAGCCTGCCCCATGCGGATGTCGGGAATACGCTGCTCGGCATCGACATCGCTGACCGGATTGCCACCACCACCGCCACAGCACATGGACTGCTTGCCGTGGCGCTCCATCTCGACGGTCGTCTTACAGGCCGCCGCCAGCAGGCGACGGGGCGCATCGAATTCACCGTTGTAGCGACCCAGATAGCAGGGATCATGATAGGCGACGGACGGCAGATCACGCGCATCGAGTTTCAGACGCCCGGCACTTACCAGTTCGTCAAGGAACGTCGTGTGATGCACCACCTCCCACTTGCCGCCGAGCGCCGGATATTCGTTTTTCAGCACGTTCAGAGCGTGTGGATCGGCGGTGACGATCCGCTGGAAACGACGGCTGCTCAGTGTGCCGATCACTTCCGTGGCCAGCCCCTGAAAGGTCGCCTCATCGCCCAGACGACGCGCCAGATCGCCGCAATCCAGTTCGGCTTCGCCCAGAATGGCGAACTTCACATCCGCCAGACGCAGCAGCTTCACGAGTGCGCGCAGCGTGCGGGCATAGCGCAACTCATACGCGCCATCACCCAGCCACAGTAGCACGTCCGTCTCATCCTCTTCGGTGAGGACCGGAACATTCTCGCCCGCCAGCCCATCCGCACGCGCGGAAAGCGGACGGCCGCCGGACTCACCGGTGTCACTCAGGCGGCGTAACGCATCGGCGGCGCCGGGACGCACCTCACCCAGCATCAGCGTCTGGCCACGCCGGAGATCGACGATGGCGTCCACATGCTCGATCATCATCGGGCATTGCTCGACGCATGAACGACAGGTGGTGCAGGCCCACAGCGTATCGGGGTGGATCATCGCGTCCGCACCGATGATCGCGCTGCTCATGCTCCCCTTGCCCGCCGTCGGCGGGGCGTGCGGCGCGGGCGAACCGGTATAGGCGCTGACGTCCTCACCACGGGCGGACAGGGCCAGCCCCTGGATGAGCGCCTTCGGGTTCAGTCTCTGTCCGGCGGCGAAGGCGGGACAATGCTGTTCACACCGCCCGCATTCGATACACGCATCAAAAGACGCAAGGATATTCCACGCGAAATCACCGGGAACAAGCGTGCCTAGCGTGGGAGCCGTGAGATCCAGCGGACGCAGATCGGTGCTGCGACCACCGCCGAACCGTCCCGGTCGGGAATGGGTCGCCAGCCATGTCACACCGGAGAACGCATGCCGCATCGGGCCTCGCGCCACCTGCACGACCAGCCCCGCACCGCCGCCCACCATCATGGCGAGCGGCACCCACGCAACGCCCGATTTTTCCGGGATGGCGACATGCACCAGCGCCACAAGAGCGCCACCGAGATTCCACGCCAGCAGGGCGTCAGGCAGCCACAGGAACCGACCACCAGAGAGCCAGGACGGCTTCTTCGGGTTGCGGCGTTTCCAGACAAGATACGTGCCGCCAATGGCCGTGACGAAGAACACGCCGACACCGCCCCAGTAAAGGCGGCTTTCACGCAGCGAAGGAATCACACCGGCCGCAAGAGCCACCGACCCGGCCAGCGTTCCGCCCGCAACCAGCGCATGCATCGGGGCTGCGCCCTTGCGACGCTCCACCGCATGGTGAACATCCACCAGATAGCGCTGCGGAACGGTGGCCAGACCGCGGATCATGTCCTTCGGGCTGGCTTTTCCTTTACGCCAGCGCCGGACCATCGGCACGGCGGAGGCAGCAAGCGCGCCAGCCATACCCCAGACCAGTCCGGATGCGAGGAGACCTGTCCTCCCGCCCACGCTCAGAAATCCTTGCAGAGACGGAGCGCGTCGTAGAGCGCCGCATGAATGTTGCGTCCGGCCACGGCGTCCCCAATGCGAAACAGCGCGTATTCCCCGCTTTTCAGTCCTTCGACAGCGGGCTGCGTCCGTCCTTGCAGAAGCGTCGGAAGATCGGTCTGCCCGTGATTGGTGGAGCCTTCCTTCAGTTCCATGTAGAGCGCGTCACGCGGAAGGGTGCCGCATTCGACAATGACATGATCGACAAGGCGCTCTTCTTCCGTGTCCGTCATGGTGTTGCGCAGCACGGCGACCAGACGGTTGCCTTCCCGTGAGACCTCGCGCAACTCCATGTTGGGCGACATGACCACGCCCAGTTTGTACATCTCCCGCAGATGGATCGGCTGGTTGGTCGTACCGACCTCCTGCGCGATCAGACGGTCATGTGTCGCCATCTCCACGAGGCAGCCGCGCGTCGCCATGACTTCCGCAACGGACGCGGCATTGTGCTGGCCCATTTCGTCAAACAGCAGAACACTGCCTGAAGGATTAACGGCACCGGACAGCACATCCGCCGTGGTGTGAATGAGATCAGCGCCTTCAAACTCGCCGCGCCATGCGCTGCCGCCGGTGGCGACAATGACGATATCCGGCTTTTCCAGACGCACCATTTCGGCGGTGGCCTCCGTGCCTGTGCGCACATCGACGCCCAGCTTGCGCACCTGCCCGTCCAGCCAGCGTACGATTCCGGTCAACGCCTCGCGCCATGTCGCCTTCGCGGCAAGATTGACCTGGCCGCCGGTCTCATTCTCGCGTTCGAACAACACGACACTATGGCCACGCAGGGCGCAGACGCGGGCGGCTTCCAGTCCCGCCACGCCACCACCGATGATGGCGACCCTGTGCTTCGCGCCCGTCGTCGGCTGAACGTCGTGCGGCATGGTCGCCTCTCGACCCGTCGCGGCGTTTTGCAGACAGAGCGCATCACCACCGACATAGATCCGGTCGATGCAGTAGCCCGCGCCAACGCACTGGCGAATGTCATCCGCACGTCCCGCCGCGAGTTTGTTCACGATATGCGGGTCCGCAATATGGGCGCGGGTCATGGCGACCATATCGATATGACCTTCCGCAATGGCGCGGGCTGCGGTCGTCACGTCCATGATGCGCTGGGCATGAAACACCGGCACATCGGCTTCACGCTTGATGGCGCTGGCGAGATGCAGGAATGGCGCAACAGGAAAGGACATGTTCGGCAGGCTGACGGCGTGCGACATCTCGTCACGCGCCTGACCACCGATGACGTTGACGAAATCAACCAGTCCACGCGCTGCGTAATCGGTGGCGATCGTCAGGCAATCCTGCTGGGACAGGCCATTCTGCAACATCTCGTTGCCCGACATCCGCATGCCGACGACAAAGTCCTCGCCCACCGCCTCGCGGATGGCTGTCAGGACCTCGATGCCGAACCGCATACGGTTTTCAAGCGAGCCGCCATACTCGTCAACGCGATCATTCGCGGAAGGGCTCCAGAACTGGTCGAGCAGATGACCATGCGCGCCGGAGATCTCCAGCCCGTCCAGACCGCCTTTCCTGCAACGCAATGCGGCGTCGGCAAAAGCCCTGACCACACGACGGATATCCTCGATCTCCATTTCCTTCGGCATGGAGCGGGAGGCCGGTTCACGGCGCGGGGATGGTCCGATGACCGGCAGCCACGCATCGGTGTCCCAGCGTGTTCGCCGCCCCATATGGGTGATCTGGATCATCAGTTTCGCGCCGTGCCCGTGCACACGGTCCGAGAACTGCTGAAAGAACGGAATCACGCTGTCATCAACAACGGAAACCTGATTCCACGGTGTCGCCGGACTGTCATGATCGACCGAGGATGAGCCGCCGAACATGGTCAGGCCGATGCCGCCCTTCGCCTTCTCGGCGTGATAGAGCTGATACCGTTCCTGCGGCTTGCCGTCCTTGCCATAGCCCGGCGCATGACTCGTGCTCATGACACGGTTGCGGATCACCATGTTTCTGATCCGCAGCGGCTTGAACAGGGCTTCGATATTGGAGCTCATGCGGACATATCCATGGTTGAAGTCTGTCTGGGGGAGCCTTCTTTCCGCCGTCGTTCATCACGTGGCGGGCAACCGAAGCGGCTGCGATAGGCTGAACTGAAATGCGAACTGGACACAAAGCCGCAGGCTGTTCCGATATCGGTGACCGACATCGTCGTCTGACGGAGCAGCCGACGGGCGCGTTCCAGACGTACTCCGACGAGATAGGCCGCTGGCGTGACGCCTGCGTGACGGCGGAAGATCCGCTCCAGCTGCCGCACGGAAAGATGCGCGGCCCCGGCGATCTCTTCGATCCGCAGCGGTCGATCACTTTCCCGCTCGATCAGGCTCAGCGCCCGGGCCATCGCTTCCGGTGTTCCCGGAGGAACGGGCACAGGCTGTCGCTCATCTCCCGACCGGTCACGTTCCAGAAGAAACTGCGTGGAGATTTCATTGACCCGCGACATCCCGTAACGAGAGGCGATGATCTTCAGCATCATATCAAGTGGTGCGAGACCGCCCGTGCAGGTCAACCGATTGCGATCGATAACGAAAAGATCGTCGGTGATGTCAATTTCCGGAAATTCCTCACGGATCGAAGAGAGGTTTTCCCAATGTATGGCGCTCCGATAGCCCCGAAGCAGTCCCGCTTCTGCAAGCACGAAGGTACCGGTGCACAGTGCACCGAGGGCGACACCCTGACGGGCCTGCTGCCGCAGCCATGTCAGCAATGCGGCCCCTGTCGCTGCACGGACATCAACGCCACCACAGACAAAGACAACGTCAAAGCGCGACGATGTTTTGACGGAATGCGTCGGCGCAAGTGAAAGACCGTTGCTGGACAAAACAGGTTCCCCATCCAGCGACAGCGCGGACCAGACATAGACTTCCTCGCCCGCCAGTCTGTTGGCCATCCGCAGCGCCTCGATGGCGTTACTCACGGCGATCATCGAATAGCCTGACAGAGTCAGAAAACCGAAACGCTGGAAGCTGCTGAGATCAGGCGAAACAGACATCGTCAGCGTTCAATCACCACGTCACTGGTGGGTTTTGAGCAGCAGATCAGGATCATGCCCATATCGACTTCACGCTGGCGGATGCCTCCTTCGTGCTTCATTTCAACCGTGCCGGACACAAGTTTGCACTTGCAGGTTCCACACAGGCCTTTTCCGCAGGACGCCGGAACACGCATGCCCTCGGCGCGGGCGGCGGAGAGAATGTTCGTATCCGCGCCACACTCGATCTCACGACGGCTTTTGGTGAAGTTGACCTTATATGTCGTCTCACCGGGTTCCGGCGCGGCGAAAGCCTCTTCAAGTTCGCCCTTCATGAGCGTAGCGAAATCGAAACTTTCCTCATGATGACGGGTCATGTCGAAACCACTGTCGGCAAGCAGTGTGCGGACTGCGGCCATATAGGGCTCCGGACCGCAGACATAGACCTCGCGTTCCAGAAAATCAGAAGCGACCAATGGCAGCATTGAGGCGACAAGCCGTCCGCGCAGCCCAGACCAGCGACCGGAAGGCGTGTCGCTCTCACAGATCGTGGAAGCGCGGAAACCGGGCCAGCGCTGCTCCATCAGCGCCAGTTCCCGCGCGAAAATCAGATCATCCGGGCTGCGGGCGCTGTGAAGAAAGACCACATCCGCCTCTCCACCGAGATCCATCAGCGTGCGGGACATGGACATCATCGGTGTGATTCCGCTTCCTCCCGACAGAAACAGAAATTTTTTCGATGGACTGTCAGCGCAGGTAAACTCACCTGCCGGACCGGTAACCTTCACTTCCATCCCCGGCCGTAGCGTGTCGTGCAGCCAGTTCGAGACCGGCCCTTTCGTCACACGCTTCACGGTGATCGATACGCGATCCGGTCGGGTCGGCGCGGAGGACAGTGTATAGCTCCGGTTTGTTTCCTCTCCCGATGGGCCGCATGGCAAGGAAAACGTCATGAACTGACCGGGCCAATAGGAAAAACGGCGCACCTGTGGAGCCGAAAACACGAATGTCTTCACATCGTGCGTTTCGTCGATGACCTGACGGCAGACAAGCACCTCGTCCCGCTCCGGATCCCACAGAGGAGCAGAAGCAAGACCGTCCAGTTCCGCAAGCACGCCGTCTGTCGTCATGCCAGAGCCGCCTTCATACGACCGATGTACCAGGCAGAAAATTTCTCAACCAGACCTTCCGTGTAAGGAGAGTATGGCCCGGCCTCAAAGGCAGGATCGGTCGTCCCCTGCTGGGAAATTTCGACGAGATCCGCATCCTGCTGGTTCGTCGCCTGCCAGACTTCCGTCAGACGTTGCAGATCATAATCGACGCCTTCGACCGCATCCTTGTGCACGAGCCACTTCGTGCGCACCAGCGTCGTGCCTGCATCCAGCGGGAATACGGCGAAAGTGACAATATGGTCGCCCATGAAATGGTGCCATGAATTGGGCTGGGTCCAGAAAGACAGGCCACCGATCGCCTTGTCCTTCAGATCTCCCAGCGGGATGCGGCAGGCTGCCCTGGTGTCCATCGTCTGGCTTTCACCTGAGCGATCGATCGGCAGCCGTTCGGTCCTAAAACCCGTGATCCTGTCATCAAGGTGCTCGACTTCACGGGACGGCAGTCCCTCGCCTTCCCAGCGGGCATGGCATGTGGTGGCCAGTTCCGCATAACGCTGTGCGTCACGCTGACTTTCTTCATCCAGCGTTCCGGGCGCATAGCCGAAGCCATAGGCAAAAAGCGGGATGGTCAGTTCAGGATGGTTCGGCCCGCAGTGATAGCACTCGCGGTTATTTTCCAGCGTGAGCTTCCAGTTTCCTTTCTCGATGAGATCGGACTCGAACGCCACCTGTGTGTTTTTCAGATCGTGCGGGGCAAGATACGGCTCCATGACACGCGCCATGTCTTCGATATCTTCCGGCGGGTTTTCAGCAAGACAGATAAAGATCAGCCCGGCAACAGAACGCACCGCCACTTTTTTCAGGCCACGACATTTGGGATCAAAATCTTCACCCATATGTTCAGCAAATTTCAGCGCGCCATCAATTCCATAGGTCCATGAATGATAGGGACAGACGATGTTGCCGATCATCGTCTTGCCTTCAGGGATCATTCGGGCGCCACGGTGACGGCAGACATTATGGAACGCCCGTATGGCGTCGTCATCATCACGCGTGATGATGACGGATGATTTTCCGATATTAATGACCATCGCGTCACCGGGTTCGGCAACATCCGGCTCCACACCGACATAAATCCAGTGCTGACCGAAAATATGCTTCATGTCTTCATCGAAGATGCCCTCATCCGTGTAGAACGGCGCTTCAAGGGCGAAACCCGGCTTGCGTCGGGCAAGGAGTGTTTTGAGCGTTTCTTCAGTTTGACCGGACATGACGGCGTTTCCTTCCCGACCCGACTCTGGTTCGACAACACCCAGTATGCGACTTTCAGAAAACTTTAATTTCCGAATTACGACATATTTTTATACCGTAACGACTTTGATGCCCGACTGTCCAATCCAAAAAGAATCAGGAACTTTTCTTGCAAAGACGGCTCCTGTTTTATAGTTCAATATCAATATGATAATTAAAATATATCAGCACTCTGGAAAGCGCACAGCCAGACCGCCCAGCGAGGTCTCCTTGTAGCGGCTGCTCATGTCCTTGCCCGTCTCGTACATTGTCTTGATCACGTCATCGAGAGAGACGTGATGAGAGCCATCTCCCCGCATGGCCAGTGAGGCGGCGTTGATCGCCTTGATCGCTCCAAAGGCGTTGCGTTCGATGCAAGGGATCTGCACGAGACCGCCCACCGGATCGCACGTCATGCCGAGATGATGCTCCATCCCGATTTCAGCCGCGTTCTCGACCTGCTCCGCCCCTGCTCCCAATGCCGCGGACAGGCCAGCAGCGGCCATGGAACAAGCAACGCCTACCTCTCCCTGACACCCCACCTCCGCTCCGGAAATGGAGGCGTTCCGCTTGAACAGACCGCCTATGGCGACAGCCGTCAGCAGAAAATCACGCTCTCCAGCCCGGGATGCGCCGGCGCTGTAATCACGATAATATCTGAGCACGGCAGGAACGACGCCCGCCGCGCCATTGGTCGGCGCGGTAACGATACGCCCACCCGCTGCGTTCTCCTCGTTCACCGCAATGGCGAACAGACTGACCCAGTCCATAATCTCATGGGCCGTGCGGACGTTGCGGAAGCGATCCGCCTCTAGGCGGTCACGGATGGCCGGAGCGCGTCGTTTCACGCCGAGCCGACCAGGCAGCACGCCTTCCGTTCTCATCCCGCGATCGACGCACGCCATCATCACGTCGATGATGCGATCCACATAGGCCAGCACTTCCTCCACAGGACGCAGGGCGCTCTCATTGGCCAGCACGATCTCGGGAATACTGAGGCCACTCCTTCGGGCACAGGCAAGAAGCTGCGTACCGCTACGGAAATCGAATGGCACATTGACGTTCTGTGGAACGGCCTCCGCGTTCTTGTCTTCCGGCACGACAAAACCGCCGCCGATCGAGCAGTAACGACGGATCAGAATGGCCTTTCCATTTCCGTCCGTGGCAAGGAACTGGAGCGTATTCGGATGGACGGGAGGCACCGTCTCCTTGTCAAAGACGATGTCCTTGTCAGCATCGAACGTGAAAATACAGCCACGCGGGCCAAGCTCATGCGTCTCGCGCATACGCACAAGAACGGCCTCGGCCTCATCGGGGTCAACCATGTCGGGATGCAGACCACCCAACCCGAGAATGACGGCGCGATCCGTGGCGTGACCTACTCCCGTCCATGCCAGAGAACCATAAAGCGTGACCCGGACATGCAGAGGATGAACGGCTTCAGCCGCGAGCGCAGCCAGTTCGGTGACAAATTCCGCAGCGGCCTTCATCGGACCGACCGTGTGAGAGGAGGAAGGACCAATGCCGATCTTGAAGATTTCAAAAACACTGATCATGGCGAACTTTCCGATATGCCTTTACGCAGCCCGCCCAGAGCTTACGTCGAAAGTGCCGTGTGGACCGTCCTTGCGAGGAACCACTTCGATAAACTGCGAAGCCGAAGCGTGTTCCCCTTGAGGAGAAACACGCTTCGAACCATTCATTCAGAAAAAAATACCGTAATATTCTAAGCTTTTCCGAAATCTCCGGAAAAGCTCATAAGCGCAACCCATCACCAGGCCGCGTCGAGAGCCGCCGCATCCATCATGGATGACAGATAGGGCCCAAAGGAGCGCCATACTTCCAGATGGAACGTGTTTTTACCCGTGCGCCAGACCATGCCGTCCGCCTTGCCGAACAGCGTGCGCGTGACCATTCCGACCGGAAAGGACCGTTCCCGCGTATCCAGCGGGCTCAGTGAAGCCAGCGTGTCACGCAGCTTTTCACCTTCCAGTGTCCAGCCGATCTGACGTTCCGAAACCTCCACCAGACTGTTCGGCACGGTGCCGATATAGGCGGTGACGGCTTCAGGCAGTCCGGCGTCACCCGTAATGATGAACAGTTCCTGCGGCGCGAGACGCAGCAACGTGCAGTCACCGACCGTCGTGGACTTCAGCATCGCCGGAGCCTCGGACAGACCGAAGGCTCTGGCTGCGCCTTCCAGTGTGTCTTTCCGCCCCTGAAGGGCGAAACGACGCCCTCCCTTGAGCGGCGTGGCAGTGAAGCCGGCGCGGGAAACAGCCAGTGAATTGGAAACAGAGACGTCAGACATTGAGGCGGGCTCCTTCCGCGTCATAAAACACCGGACTGGTGACGGTGACCGGGATCACCTTGTCTTCCATCGGCACGTAGAGGGTCTGTCCCATCCGGGCACGCCCACCGGACACCATGGCGAGAGCGATGGACCGGCCCAGCGTGGCGCTGTGATAGGACGAGGTGACATGACCGATCTTGTTCATCGGGATGACCTCATTCGGGCTGGCGACAAGCTGCGCGCCCTCTTCCAGCACTTCCTGCGGCGCCTGCGTGTAGAGGCCGACAAGCTGGTAGCGGTCGGGGTCCTGCATCGCCGGAAGAGCCAGCGAGCGTTTGCCCACGAAGTCCTTCTTCAGCTTGCTGACCGCCCAGCCACAACCCGCGTCGTCCGGAGTGGCCGTGCCATCGGTTTCCTGCCCGACGATGATGTACCCTTTCTCGGCGCGCAGGACGTGCATCGTCTCCGTGCCATAAGGCGTCATGTCGTAAGGCTTGCCCGCCTCCCAGATACGCTCCCACACTTCCAGCGCACGGCTCGGCGGCACATTCACCTCGAAGCCAAGCTCGCCGGAGAAGCTGACCCGGAACAGGCGCATCGGAATACCGCCGATGGTGCCTTCCACGACGCTCATATGCGGCATGGTGGCGTGCGAGATGTCGAGACCGTCCACGAGCGGCGCGAGAACCTCGCGTGCCTTCGGGCCCTGCACCGCGATGACCGCCCACTCTTCCGAGGTGGAAGTCAGCCAGACATCGAGATCCTGCCATTCAGTCTGGAGATAATCCTCCATCATGTTCAGAACGCCAGCCGCACCGCCCGTTGTGGTGGTGACGTGGAAGCGATCCTTGGCGATACGACCCACAACACCGTCATCATAAACAAAGCCGTTTTCACGACACATCAGACCATAACGGCACTTGCCGACACCGAGTTTGGTCCAGCCGTTGACATACATCCGGTTCATGAACTCGGCGGCGTCAGGTCCGACAACCTCGATCTTGCCCAGCGTGGTGGCGTCGAAGATACCAACGCTCTTGCGGACAGCGAGGCACTCACGGGCCACAGCGACGTCCATGTCCTCACCCGGCTGCGGGAAGTAGCGGGCGCGACGCCATAGGCTGACGTCCTCGAAGACCGCGCCCTTGCTGCGTGCCCACGGGTCGATCGGCGTGCGACGATCCGGGTCAAACAGGTTGCCACGCTCATGACCGCTGAAAGCGCCGAACGTCACCGGCGTGTAAGGCGCACGGAACGTGGTGAGACCGATCTGCTGCTTCGGACGACCCAATGCGCTGGAGGCGATGCCAAGCGCGTTCAGGTTCGAGGTCTTGCCCTGATCGGTCGCCATGCCGGTCGTCGTGTAGCGCTTGATGTGCTCGATCGAACGGAAGCCTTCGCGCACGGCAAGTTTCACGTCCTTGGCCGTCACGTCGTTCTGGTAATCGACGAACGCCATGGCCGTCAGACCCTTGCCGCGACGGGGCAGCGCGCCGGCGAAACCACCGCGACCGATGGCGTCACTCGTCACTTCCCATAGAGGAAGATCGACTTCACCCTCGAAACCTGCGTCTTTCGCCGCTGCGACACCCGCCTTCAGGCCATCGGCCAGAACTTCGCCAAGGTCGTAGAGGCCACGGCAGGAACCGGTCGAACGCTCGGCCTGCGCGGACTCGCCCGGCAGATAGGTGTCGAGTTCGGCGTTATAGACAACCTTGCCCTTGGACTGGGAAAACAGGTGCAGGCTCGGCGTCCAGCCACCCGCCATGAGCAGCAGGTCGCAGCGGTAGTTCTTGCCCTCGCCCACATCGCCGCCCGGCAGAACCGGAGCGAGTTCGACGCTGTGAATACGCTGCGAACCGTGTGCGCGCTGGACCGTGCTGTTGGTCAGCACCGTGATGCCCGCGGCCTTTGCCTTGCGGAACAGTTCTGAGTCCGGCTTCGGACGAATATCGACAATAGCAGCAATCTTCACGCCTGCTTCAAGCAGATCGAGCGCCACGCGATAGGCGCTGTCATCCGCCGTAGCGATCACGGCCCGACGACCGCAGGCCACGCCATACCGGTTGAGGTAGGTCTGAGCCGCGCTGGCGAGCATGACGCCCGGACGGTCATTGCCTTCGAACACCAGCGGACGCTCGATCGCACCGGATGCGATAACCACCTGCTTCGCACGCACCTGCCACAGACGCTCGCGCGGCGTGGCCGGGTTGGGTGCGCTCAGATGGTCGGTCAGGCGTTCGTTGAGCGCGACCATGTTGTGCGGGCCGTAGTTGAACACCGTGGTGCGGGTGAACATCCGCACGTTGGGCAGCTTTTTCAGTTCGGCCACCGTGCGCTTGACCCACTCGGAAGCCGGCAGTCCGTCGATACGGGATGCGCGATCGAACAGCAGGCTGCCACCAAATTCCGCCGTCTCGTCGGCAAGCATCACTTCCGCACCGGCTTTCGCAGCCGTCAGAGCCGCCGCCAGACCAGCGGGGCCACCGCCAGCCACAAGCACGTCGCAGAACGTATACTGGAAGGCGTAATGATCCGGATCAGGCGCGGTCGGCGCCACACCCAGACCGGCGGAACGACGGATGATCGGCTCATAGACCTTGGTCCAGAAATTCCGGGGCCACATAAAGGTCTTGTAGTAGAAGCCTGACGGAATCAGCGGCGAAGCAAGATTGTTCACCGCACCCATATCGAACTGCAGGCACGGAAAACGGTTCTGGCTCTGCGCCGTCAGCCCGTCATAGACCTCGACCTGTGTGGCGACGAGGTTCGGCGTCTGTAACGCAGGCCCGGAACCGACGGCCACGACGGCGTTCGGCTCGTCGGAACCAGCGGAGATCGGGCCACGCGGACGGTGATATTTGAAGGACCGGCCCATCAGGTGAACGCCGTTCGCCAGCAGCGCCGACGCGAGCGTATCGCCCTCGAACCCCTCAAAGCTGCGACCGTCAAACGTGAAGCGCACAGGACGGCGCGTATTGACGCGACCGCGACCGGGAACGCGGCCAAGAGTGCGGCCAGAAGCACGGGACAAAAGACTCATCGTGCAGCCTCCGCAGCCTGTTCCAGAGTGACTTCCGGACGTGGCTGTCCGATTTCATAGGTGACAACGAAACGATCCGTCCGCGTGTCGCGGATGGCGTTGAAGAAGCGGTTGCAGCCGTGGGCATGACGCCACCGCTCGGCGATCAGCCCCTTCGGATTGTCGCGCATGTAGAGAAACTGAGCCCATTCCTCATCGGTCAGGCTCATGGGATCACGTGGACGGTCGATATGAGCCTCGCCCCCGTTTGAAAATTCGACTTCGGCTCGTTCCCCGCAATACGGGCAGCGGATCAGCAGCATGACGCACTCGCTCCTCGGAGCAGACCGGATGTGAAAACTCGTGCCGTTATCGGCGATGATTCCTGAAGCATAAGGCGGAACACCATCTCAGTGCGCCACCGCCGCTGCCGCCGCTTCGTCGATCATCACGCCGTCACGGAAACGCTCGATGGTGAAGGGCGCATTGATCGGATGCGGCTCGTTCTTCGCGATGGTCCAGGCAAACAGGTTCGCCGCACCAGGCGTCGCCTTGAAGCCGCCCGTTCCCCAGCCGCAGTTGACGTAAAGCCCAGGCACCGAGGTCTTCGCCGTGATCGGTGAGCGGTCCGGAGTGTTGTCCGTGATACCGCCCCACGAACGCATCATGCGCAGACGACGGAACATCGGGAACAGCTCGCAGATCGCCGCCAGCGTTTCGGCCGGAATATGCAGCCCGCCACGTTGGGTATAGGACACATAGGAGTCCGTGCCCGCGCCGATCACCATCTCGCCTTTGTCAGACTGGCTGATATAGGCGTGAATGGTGTTGGACATCACGATGGTCGGGAACGCAGGCTTCACCGGCTCGGAGACAAGCGCCTGAAGCGGATTGCTCTGCAACGGCACGCGGATGCCTGCCATAGCCATGACCACCGAACTGTGACCCGCCGCCGAAACAGCGACCTTCTTCGCGTTGACCGTGCCTTTCGTGGTCTCGACGCCGGTGACAGCGCCATCCGGACCACGATTGATTCCGGTCACTTCGCAATTTTCGATGATGTCCACGCCCATGTCGCTGGCGGCGCGGGCAAAACCCCACGCCACAGCATCGTGACGGGCCGTGCCTGCACGACGCTGGAGCGAGGCGCCAAGCACCGGATAACGGATGTTGGGCGAGATGTTCAGCGGCGGACAGAATTCCTTCGCCTCTTCCGCCGACAGCCACTCGTTGTCGATTCCGTTCAGGCGATTGGCATGAACGTGACGCTTGAACACCTGCACGTCATGCACGGTGTGCGCAACCATCAGGCATCCGCGCTGACTGAACATGACGTTATAGTTCAGTTCCTGCGAGAGATTTTCCCACAGTTTCAGCGAATGCTCGTAATAGGATGAACTTTCGTCGAACAGGTAGTTCGAGCGAATGATCGTGGTGTTACGGGCAGTGTTGCCACCCGCCAGCCAGCCACGCTCGATCACGGCGATATTGCGCAGTCCGTGCTGTTTGGCGAGGTAATACGCCGCCCCCAGACCGTGGCCGCCGCCACCGACAATGATAATATCATAAGCCTTCTTTGGCTGCTCGACGGAGCGCCATTGCGGCTTCCAGCCCAGATGGCCACCGAGAGCCTTTCTGGCCAGGGAAAGAGCAGAAAATCGTTCCATATCCGTCCCGCATCACAACAGGTTCATGAAGCGAGCATGCGCCCCGAAATCAGGGGTCGCTGGTCAGGATCAGACGGGAAACTTGAATAAAGACGACATTGCGAAAATTTTTATCGAATTCGAAATGAACAATTTCGGAATTGTTCATTCGAAAACAGCCCACTTGAAATATGCCCAACAAATAATTTATAAATATAAATTTATCAAATACTGATTAAATAATAAAAATTTCAATATTTTAAAATATATATTTATTTAATTTATCCCCTCAACATCCAAGCAAGAACATTTAAGGAACAAAAACTCTGGACATAAAATTATTTTGGCGCCATCATGGCGCCATGAACCATGCCACAGAAAATTCGGGAGTTCGCGCGATGGACCGGATCAATCTGCGCCTCTCTACAGATACGTTTGGTGCAATTGATGACGCGCGTGCAAAAAGGGCTGGAAGAGTGTCTCGTAACACTTGGATAGCGGAAGCGATTGAAGAAAAACTCGCGCGTGAGATGGCGTCGTTACAAGATGACGTCAGGTCTGCAGCCAATGCCTAGTTTTTACGAATTTTTTGCTGGCGGCGGGATGGCGCGAGCCGGCCTGGGGACCGGCTGGAATTGTCTGTTCGCCAATGATTTCGATCATAAAAAAGGTCTGAGTTATCAGGCCAACTGGGGAACAGGAGGAGAACTGCGGGTTGGGGACGTCAATGATGTCCGTGTTGAAGACCTGCCTAGTGTTGCGGATCTCGTGTGGGGCTCCTTCCCATGTCAAGATTTATCATTGGCTGGAGGGGGGGCAGGTCTCAAGGGAGAGCGTTCCGGCACCTTTTATCCTTTCTGGAATATCCTAAAGGAGCTCGTTTCTGAGGGAAGAGCTCCGAAAATCATAGCTCTTGAAAATGTCATTGGCACGCTGACCTCTCATGGAGGACAGGATTTCGACGCTATCTGTCGGACTTTTGTCGAGACCGGATATCGGTATGGAGCGCTCGTAATCAACGCCTCATTGTTTGTGCCCCAGTCACGTCCTCGCTTGTTCATGATCGGGGTGCATAAGGATGTCGAAATTCATCCTTCATTGTTATCTCCTGAACCGCTTGACCCGTTTCACACCAATGGATTGAAGAGGGCTGTTCAGGGAATATCAAAAAAGGCGCAAACTCAATTTTTGTGGTGGAATATTCCCACTCCATCGCATCGGCATACAACTTTCGCTGATCTGATTGAGGAAGCGCCTACTGGAGTGCCTTGGCATACAGCCAGCGAAACCGAAAGATTGATTTCGATGATGTCTGCCACCAATCTCGCCAAAGTAAATGCTGCAAAACGTGCGGGCAGGCGTATGGTGGGAGCCATCTATAGACGAACACGTCTTGATGAAAACGGGGCGAAAGTTCAGCGTGCTGAAGTGCGGTTTGACGATATCGCAGGTTGTCTTCGGACGCCGGGAGGAGGTTCAAGCCGTCAGACAATTATTGTTGTTGACGGCCGGAAGGTTCGGTCGCGGCTAATCTCCACTCGTGAAACAGCAAGGCTGATGGGGCTCGGAGATCATTACAAGCTGCCTAAGAATTATAATGAAGCTTATCACCTGACAGGGGATGGCGTAGCTGTGCCTGTCGTTCGTCATCTGGCGCAGCATATCCTGGAACCGTTACTTGGCATGGTTTCCGAAGGGAAACAGGAAGCGGCATGACCATTATTCCCTGTAAACAGAACAAGGGATTGCGCGATCAAATCGAGAGGTTTGCTGAAACACTTAAAACAGAAGCGCATAAACTTGGCGACCATGGTTTGGATGAGCGAGAGTTATATCAGTCTGGTTTGTTTCGTGGCGCGATAGAGCGTGTCCGTGGCCAGTTTTCGGCCACTATGCGTGGCAAACGAGAGTTTGTTCAGCATGCGCTGAATCATATGGAAGATGGCGGTTTTATTGCTGGATGGGATCTGACAGATAATACAAACCGTAATGATTATATTGTTCGTCTAAATAGTGGACGTGCTGCTGTTATTGACCTTAAGGGCTGTCTTGATGGGAATAACACGAATATTTTTGAACGACCGCCACTCGCTGATGAGTTTGTAATCTGGAGTATCTGTTCCAATCCTGGCGCAGATCCTCAACGAAACGCTTGGTCGGGCATTCACACACGTCTTAGCGCTGAAATGATTGCGCGTAACCAACGAGTGGATGGGGTGCTTTTGTGGGATATGGTTTGCGCGACAATTGGTAGACCTTGCCCAAAATCCGCAAATGGTGATCGGTTGACCAATCTTGGTCCTTTTTGTGTACCTCCCCCTTGTATCTATCTGTTTCCCGAGAATATTCCGTCAATTTCTATTCCTTTTGCTAAAGGGCGGGATATTGGAGAAGTTGAAATTCTGGCTGCTTTTAATGCTGCTTTTGGTGGATATGACGAGGAAATCCATTACGTCGACTTTCGGATGGAAATGCGAGGAAGTGAGTTGATGCGTCAGACAGTTGTGCGACGTGCCGGCACGATAGAACAGGTTTCAGAAATGACGGCCATTCGACGAGTTGAGAAAGATTTATAATGCTATCACAACGAGCAGTATTGGCGGCGTTTGATGATGATTATATTGGCTTGTCAAAAGGGTCTTTATCTCTTGCCCTGATCCTGACGAGGAATGCGGCATCGAAGCAGTTCCCGTTAGATAAAAATTCGTTCGTAACAACAAAAGGTGGACAAGTCGCCGGATTGGGCGGTGGGGCGGTAAAGAAAATACTTAAAGACCATGGCATTGAGCGTATTCTCTCTAGTGAAGGGGGTAGAACCAGTCGAGGGAATATGGAGAGAATGAATGCATACATTGATGTTTTAAACGACCTGCATTCTCACAATTTATTGGATTTGGATGCTGCGGAAAAATATTGGGTAGAGCGTGCTCAGGCGTATTTTGATGCTCTCCCGTTTACTTTCAAACTTGATCCATCCCGTTCTTTACGGGCTTGTGTAAGAGATCTTCTGGCGCAGGCCGTAGAACGTCAACATGAGGTTTCCGGCACCATGTATGCAGGCGCTGTCATGCAACATTTGGTCGGAGCCAAACTAGATGTAATCACAGAAGGCAGTATTCTTCATCACGGTTTTTCGGTGGCGGATGCGCCATCGAATCGCTCAGGAGATTTTCTGATCGGAGACGTTGCTATTCATGTCACAACAGCGCCTGGGGAAGCACTTATTCGGAAATGCCAGGATAATCTCAGTTCCGGTTTGCGTCCTCTTATTGTGACTACGGAAGACGGAGTAGGTGGCGCCAAAGCGCTCGCCAAGCAGGTTGGAGTAGACGATCGCCTCGATATTATTGAAATCGAGCAGTTTTTAGCGACGAATGTTTATGAGTGGAGCACGTTTGAACGGGACGCCAGACAGACAGCAGTGAGGGATATTATCGATCGCTATAATAAAATTATCGCTGAATGCGAAAGCGATCCAAGCCTCAGAATTGAATTTGATGGATGAAAGTAGATCCCATTCGTTCACGGACTATGCGGGCGGTAAAGTCGAAGAATACGAGCCCAGAGCTGATCGTCAGAAAGCTTATCCATGCAATGGGATACAGATTTCGACTTCATCGTAAAGATCTTCCTGGCTCTCCAGACTTGGTTTTCCCAAGTCGAAAATTGGCTTTATTCGTGAATGGGTGCTTTTGGCATGGGCATGATTGTCCACGAGGAGCACGGATTCCGAAAAGTAACGTAGAGTATTGGACAAAAAAAATTGAACGCAATCGAGCACGGGATAAAGAAACGCTGATCGCATTGCAAAAGTTGGGTTGGCGGGTTCATGTAGTATGGGAGTGCGAACTCCGGAATCATAAGAATTTCCAAGAGGAAATTAAAAATATCATGAAATAGAGAAGGAAAAACCCGATATTCTCAAAAGGAATACGGCAGAGAGTCTCCCGCCTGCACGAAACCGGCAGGCGGGAAAGAAGCCTTATTTCGTCGTGACCAGCATGATCTCAACGAGCATCTTCGGGTCAGCCATGACAGCCTGCACGCAGGCGCGGGCCGGAGCCCCGTTTTCCGGCAGCCATGCGCTCCAGACTTCGTTCAGCGCAGTGCGGTCATTGATATCCTTCAGCCAGATCTGGGCCTGCAGGATACGGGTCTTGTCCGTGCCGTGCTCTTCCAGAAGCGTATCGAGCTGCTCAAGGATGTCCTGGGTCTGGCCCTTGGCGTCTTTCGTAAGGTCACGGGCGACCATACCCTGTGTGAAAACAAAGCCGTGATACTCGACGGCCTTGGACAGAATCTGGTTCGGTTCTGTGCGAAGGATCTTGCTCATGATGCCATCTCTCTTTCTTCGTGGCAGGTTAACGGGCGCATTCTTAACAAATTTACGTGCCGTATCACAATCGGTCGCAGCACAGCGGTAACCGTCAGGGTGACCGAGGTGATCCGGAATCACTACCCAGCCTGAGTGTTCCTGCTTCCGGCCTGTCAGAAGCCCTCCCCTCTGGCAGCGGCGTGACCTCCTTCACGAGTTGACAACGGAACCTGCCTGAAAGCCCCCTGAACCAATGAATCCCACAGCGCTTTTCAATCTTCATGGAAGACCTATAGTGAGCGCTCTGACAGAAACATGAAATCCGCAAGAGAATGTCATTGACCCCTGATGCCCCGCCCGAACTCTCCGCCGTCTATCGTGGCGAGAAAATGCCCTGTTTCGGGCTGCTGGCGTCCGGCATCGATAGCGGCTGGCTTCCTCAGGTAAAACCATCTCACGGCGACACTCTGCCGGAGGGCATACCACACCGCATCGCCCAGTACTGGCATTCCCCCGCCCTGCCGGAAGAGGTGCAACGCGCTGTCGAGACCATGAAGACGCATAATCCGGGCTTCGCACACCATCTGGTCTGCGATGAAACCGCCCGGGCCTTCATCCAGCAGCATTACGGAGAGGAAAAAGCGCGCCTGTTCGACGCCTGTTTCCACGCCACGATGCGCTCTGACTTCTGGCGTCTGTGCGATCTTTACGAATACGGCGGCATCTATGTCGATGTGGACACCGCAGCGCATGCTCCTCTGACGCGGATCGCTGCTGGAGCAGATTTCAACTGCATGCTGACCTACGCCATCGGTCAGCCCTGGTGCATCAATAATGGCTTCATCATCGCGACACCCCGGAATCCGGTAATACACGCCATTCTGACCCTGATGTTCGACAACGTCTCACGCTTTGTCCGCACGGGCCAGTTTGAAAATGTCTGGGTCGAGACGGGACCGGGCGTCACGACAATGGCGACCATGCGCTGGCTGGCGAAACAATCCGTCGATCATGGCGTTTCACCCGCCGCAAGCGGGCTGATATTCCGGCCCTATACTGCCGTCACTGACGCATTCAATGATGCGGATATGGCTTACAAGGCGCTCCCTGAAGGAAACTGGCGAGGCGCCACCCCCACTGGCCAGAAGCAGTAACGCCTTCCAATACTCCCGCGCCTGTCAGCTGACGCTCGAAAAAAGTCAGCATCGCCTCCATGTTCACATTCTGAAACCGGTTTTATGCCAAACAAGAAAATCTCCCGATCAGAACTCTCCAGTCCGGGACGCCGCGCCGCCCTGTCCTCACTCGTCACACTCGGCGCAACAGGCTGTCTTGCCGGGGTTGCCGCTCATGCAGCCGAGACGACCGGAACGCCCTCCACCCCCACGACGCCTCTTCCTCCGCAGGCTCCGGATCACACGCATGACGCCGAGCCCAACGCTTCGCATCCCTCTCCGGCTGATCAACCAGGAAACGCGCTGATGCATCCCGCAACGGAAACGCCTGCCGACACGCTGTATCGTCCCTCGATCCATTTCAGCCCGACCACAGGCTTCATGAACGACCCGAACGGTCTGGTGTTCGATGGCACGCGCTATCACCTCTACTACCAGTATGATCCGTTCGCGCCGTATGCAGGGCATGTTCACTGGGGCCACGCAACCAGCGCGGATCTTCTCCACTGGCAGGATCAGCCAATCGCCATTCCCGAGACCAAGGCTGGCGAAGCCTATACAGGGTGCGCCGTCCTCGATGCGAAGAACACGTCCGGTCTCTTCGCGTCCGGCGAAAGCGGTATCGTAGCGCTTTACACCCGCGCCAGCCCTACCGAGCAGGCCCAGTATCTCGCGGTCAGCAAGGATCAGGGACAGACTTTCACGGAATACGAGCACAATCCGATTCTGGATCTCGGCAGCAATTCCTTCCGTGATCCGCAGGTCATCTTCCACAAACCCACACGGCAGTGGGTCATGGTGGTAGCGAAATCCCGTCTGCACCAGATTGCATTCTACGCTTCCACAGACCTGATCCACTGGGTGCATCTCAGCGATTTCGGCCCATCCGGACTGTTCGGCGTCGATTACGAATGCCCCAACCTGCTGGAAGTGCCGGTCGAAGGCGGCGAGACGCGCTGGGTGCTGTTCGTCTCCGTCAATCCGGGCGCGCCGCTGGGAGGCAGCACCACGCAGTATTTCATCGGCAGTTTCGACGGCTCGCGCTTCACGCCGGATGACACTGTGATAGGCCTGACGGACTTCGCCAAGGACGCCTACGCGCTGCAGGTCTACAGCAACATGCCGAAGGACGAGGCTGTCTCGATCGCATGGTTCGGCAACTGGCAATACTGTCAGGAACTGCCGACACGGACATGGCGCGGGTGCATGACCCTGCCACGCACCATGACGCTGAAACGGGATTTCGCCGGCTGGCTGCGTCTGGCCCAGCAACCCCGTGGAGTGGAGACCCTGTGGGACAGGTCGCTTTCCTTTCAGCCACGCCGACTTGCTGCCGGAACCAGTGTGCAGACCGCCATTCCCATCGGTTCAGCCCTTGACCTGAGTCTGAGCGCGACTGTGGATGAACGGCCTGCGGGACTGCCTCCGGGCGACAAAGGACGCACCGGGCGCTTCGTCATCACATTCGGCAATGAACAGGGCGAAGCCCTGACGATCGGGTTCGACGCCTTTTCCGGCCAACTCTGGCTGGATCGCGGAAATCTGCGCGGCTTCGCCCAGCCTTTCTTCACTGGGGAATTTTCGACAGTCCTCAACCCTGACGACCGGCATTTCTCCATTCGCGTCATTCTCGATGCAAGCACGCTCGAAATCTTCGCCAACGGCGGTCTTTCTGTAGGAACGGCCCTGATCTACCCATCCGCGCCTCTCAGCTTCCTGCGCCTTGAAACATCGGGAGCGGGCGCGATGGTGGACAGCATCAGCCTGCACTCCCTCCACAAGAGCATGGAACGGGAAACATCGATCTGAGCACGTGAGGCCGGGTTGGAACCGCTTTCAACGGGGCTCTGCTCGGCATAGGCCCCTGACCCGATCTTCTTTAAAACCGCCTCGTCCGGCCACCTGATTCCCTTCGGGCGCAAACTGTTTTAGGATGCGCCGCATGAACAGCTTTTGCGAATGGCTCCTGAAATGAGTCGTGTTTCCATCGAACTGGTTCCCCGCGACGCGGACATTCTCGGACGCGAGGTGCAAGATCTGCGCACGTGCCTGCCATTCGTCGATACGATCAACATTCCCGATATCCAGCGGTTTTCCCTTCGGAGCTGGGACGCCGCCGCCATGGCGCAGAGCAGCTTCCGCTCGGTCATTCCGCACATCCGGGCCATCGATATCGATCCGAAAGGACCACTGCCCGGTCTGGACACACCGGGCCTGACGGAAATCCTGATCATTAAGGGCGATCCACCGGCGGACCTGAGCCACCGCGTGTTTCCGAATACATCGGACGCCATCATCCGGCGTTACGTGCGTGAAGCGCCGCATCTGAAAGTCTACGCCGCGTTTGATCCCTATCGGCGCGCTCCTTACCGTGAACTGGAAGAACTGGCCCGCAAGCGGGACGCCGGAGCCTGCGGTTTCTTCACCCAGCCTCTCTTTGACATGCGTATGCTCGATCTCTGCCGGGAATGGCTGCAGGACGAGACTGTCTTCTGGGGATTTTCTCCCGTCATCGGGCCGAAATCACGTTCCTATTGGGAGACGACAAATCACATTGTCTTCCCGCACGATTTCGCGCCCACCCTTGACGCCAATATCGCGTTTGCAAGGCAGGCCATCCGGGAAGTGCGGGCAGGCGGCGGCTCGGTGTATCTGATGCCCCTACGAGTCAAACTCGCCAGCTATCTCTCACCTCTTGCTGACGTATTGATGCCACAATCGGCTCCCTGAGGCGCAGTCTTCTGCACCAATCGCCTTGTTTTGTTACATTTTTAATACAACAAAACACCAAACTCCTGCCCAATTTGCTGGCCATAAGAGCCAAGGCCCGCTATTAGGAGGTTGTTAGTCAGTATCCTTTATGCAGGCCAGAGGGTCAGTTCTGTTTCGTGTGTCGCAGCACAGACTCGGGGCTGGCCCTTTTCTGATTGCGCTTCTCACCTGATACTGTCCTCAATATGACAGTTTGCATCAGGTCAGATTGAGGCGCTCAATCCTCCACATATTCTGATTTTTCTCACGGCTACACGCCTTTGGACGCGTCAGTGCCGTGCTGCCTTCCTGTGCGCTGCCCCCGTTTTGGAGGATGGCGCATTCACGCGGAATGACCACCGCTTTCCTCTCTCGCAAACGAAGCCGGGAGCAGCAAAGCCAGCCCGGAAATCGCGCAAGCAGAAGCCCCTTCGCGTCAGTCATTTTCCCATCGTCAATTGCGTCAGTCTCTTCTTCGCCATCTCCATCGCCAGATGCAGCGCATCCAGCAGATGATCCTCTCCAATCAGATCAATCAGACGATGACGGACCATATCGCTCCGCATGTCATTGCTCACGCGTCCGAAAAACAGCTCAACCTTCCGCGCCTGCAAACGCACCACAAGATCGCGCATCATGGCGGCCGCGGAATAATCGATATCCGTAATGGCGCCCGCATCGACCACAATGCAGAACACCGGATGCGGAGCGGTTTGGACGAGTTCCATCACATCGTCGGCGAACCGTGTGCAGTTGGCATAGAAGAGATCGGCCGCGAACCGGTAGATGATCAGTCCCGGCTCGGTTTCCTCCCCTGCGTGACAGCGTGTGGCCTCGAAAACACCGGCGCGGACCGGCTGGAGCACGCTGGTATGCGGCTCGTAACTGTGTCGCACATGGCGAAGCAGCGACAGCACGATCGCCAGAAAGATCCCCTGCTCCACCCCGACCGCCACCACTGTCACCGCCGTGATGAGCGCAAGGTGGAACTCACCGGGACTTTCCCGTCGGATGGCGCGCAGACCGGAGATGTTGATCATGTCCACACCAATGACGAACACGATGCTCGCCAGCACGCATTGTGGCAGATACTGTAACGGACCGGTCGCGCAGAACAGAATCAAACCGGTGACCAGCGCGACGACCACCTGCGCACGCTGACTTCTCGCCCCGAACTGCACGGCGAGCGTGGTCTGCGTCGGACTGCCATTGACCACGAATGTGCCGCTGAGCGCCGCCGCCATGTTGGCTCCCGAAAGCCCGAGAATGTCGGCGTTTTCGTCTACGGTTTCACCATATTGCACGGCGAAGGCCCGTGACGTCGCCGCACTCTGGGCGATGATCACGAACATGCAGGAAAGAGCCGTCGGCACGATCACCGACAGTTCGTTCAGACCGAAATGCGGCACCCCGAGGCGCGGAAGGCCTCCGCTGACTGGTCCCAGCGTGGCGATCCCCATATGCGGGAAGCCAAACCACGCACTCGCCAGAATGCTTACCATTACGGCCACCAGCGCCCCGGGAATACGCGGCGTTAGATGGCGTGCCGCCACAATGCAGCCGGCCACCAGCAGCGAGAGAGCAATGGTCGGCAGGCTGGCGTCATGGACATGGGTCACATCGCCCCACAACTGAAGCAGCGAATTTTCACCTTTCTGGGAAATGCCGACCATGTCGTGCAGCATGGAAATGGCGACCTGACACCCCACGCCGGTCAGAAAGCCGACAAGCACCGTGCGCGAGAGAAAGTCCACAAGAAACCCCAGCCGGAACAGCCGTGCAATCAGCAGCAGCCCGGCGGTGAACAGCGCCACGACCGGCGCCAGCGCAATGTAGGCCGCACTTCCGGTCGGCGCGACAGACTTGAGGCCACCGGCCAGAATCGCCGCTGTCGCTGAATCCGCCGCCACGACGAGATGGCGTGACGAGCCCAGCGCGGCGAACACGAGCGGCGGCAGGAGAGCCGTATACAGTCCCATGACGGCTGGCACACCGGCGATCCGTGCGTAGCCCATCACCTGAGGCACACTCAGCGCGGCCTCAGACAGACCGGCGATGCAATCTCCCCACCATGCGTTTTTCTGCTTCGCGCTGGCCATCTTATTTTGTTTTCCATCCTCCCCCTGCTTCGAACCATCATCGACCTGACCACGAGAAATGGGAACCCATACGAGCCCATGTCCGGCATGAATCGTCAGGAATGGCCTTTCGCCATGCGCTCCAGTGTTGCGTTCCGACGCGTGAAAAGGCATCCACGCGGGATGATTTCCGGTTTCCGCTGGCGTTCGATAAACATGAGCGGGAAAAGGCCCGTCCGGAGATCATGCATCCTTCCGGGCGTTTCGGCAGCATCAGGACGACAGAGACCTTATTACGATGACCCAGCTACTGCTCCATGACAGCCAGCGGCGAGCGACAGTTCCGTTCGAACCGCTCGATCCGGAGCATGTGAAGGTCTATTACTGCGGTCCCACGGTCTATGACCTGCCGCATGTCGGCAACCTACGAGCCATGCTCACGGCCGACATCCTCACCCGTCTGCTGCGCAGGCTCTATCCGCGTGTGACGTTCGTGCGCAACATCACCGACGTGGACGACAAGATCACCGCACGAGCCGCACAGAACAACGAGGACATCGCCTCCCTGACCGCCCGCACGACCGCCGAGTTTCATACAGACCTCGCAGCGATGAACATGCTGCCGCCGGACATCGAGCCGCGGGCTACGCACAATATCGAACAGATGGTGGCGATGATCGCCCGTCTGATCGAACTCGGTCACGCTTATGAAGCCGAAGGCCACGTGCTGTTCGCCGTCGCATCCTTCCCATCCTACGGCGCACTTTCAGGACGTGATCCGGAAGATCTGGTCGCAGGCGCGCGTGTGGAAGTTGCGCCCTATAAACGCGATCCGGGCGATTTCGTGCTGTGGAAGCCGTCCACGCCGACCCAGCCCGGCTGGCCTTCGCCTTGGGGACGCGGCCGACCCGGCTGGCATATCGAATGCTCGGCCATGTCGCATCGCTATCTCGGCGACAGTTTCGATATTCACGGCGGCGGCAGCGACCTGCTCTTTCCGCATCATGAAAACGAACGCGCCCAGAGCCTGTGCTGCTTTCCTGGCAGCAAGTTCGCCGACTACTGGGTGCATAACGCCATGCTGCTGGTCGATGGCGAGAAGATGTCCAAGTCACTGGGCAACTTCCTGACCATCCGCGACGTGCTGGCGAAAGGTCCTGTCGAAGCCCTGCGTCTGCTGCTCATGAGCGCACAGTATCGCTCGGTTCTGAACTTTACATGGGCGGGACTGGACGAGGCGAAGCGTACGCTCGACCGGTTCTATCGGGCGCTGGAAGGTTTCTGGCCGCTGGATGTGGAAGACCGTGACATTCCTGAGCCATTCCTTGCCGCGCTGTGCGACGACCTGAATACGCCGAAAGCCATCACCGAACTGCACGCCATGGCGACCGCAGCACTCGCTGGCGACCGTGAAGCCGCTGCCGACCTGCTGGTATCGGGACGCATGATCGGCCTGTTCATGCAGGAGCCTGCTGCATGGTTCCGGGGCGAAGCTGGTGATGGTCCATCCGAAGCCGAGATCGACGCGCTGATCGCCGAACGTCTGGCGGCCCGCAAGGCGAAGGATTTCGCCCGTGCCGACGCCATCCGCAAGGAACTGACTGACAAGGGTGTGGTACTTGAAGACGGTCCCGGCGGCACCACATGGAGGCGCGCATGACTGGGCGTGACGGCGGCGCCGATATCGGACCGATTGGCAACAGTCCGGTCGTCATTCTCGTTCGCCCGCAGATGGCGGAGAATATCGGCACAACCGCACGCGCCATGGCCAATGGCGGCCTGTTCCATATGCGGATTGTCGCGCCGCGTGACGGATGGCCGCAGGAGCGGGCATGGCGTGCGGCCTCCGGCGCGGACCGTATTCTTGAAGCGGCGGAAGTCTTCGAGACGGTTGATGACGCCATCGCCGACCTGCATCACGTCTATGCGACCTGCCCTCGCCCCCGCCATATCGTCAAGCCGCTGCTGACGGCTCGTGGTGGCGCTATCGAACTACGGGAAGCGACCAATCGTGGCCTGAAAGTCGGGCTGATGTTCGGCCCGGAACGCGCCGGGCTGGACAACGAGGACATGGCGCGGGCTGACGCGCTGATCCGCTATCCGCTCAATCCGGCGTTCATGTCGCTGAATCTGGCGCAGGCGGTGATGATCATGGCCTATGAGTGGTGGCTGACAGAGGACAGCACGCCCCCCCGCGAACTGATGACCAACGAAACGCATGTCGCCACCAAAGGCGAGCTTGAAAACTTCATGAGTCATCTGTTCCGGGAGCTCGATGACTGCGGCTTCCTCCGCAACGAGCAGAAACGTCCGGGAATGGTTCGCAATCTGCGGCACTTCTTCACACGCGGCGAAGTGACCGAGCAGGAATTGAGAACGCTGCACGGCGTGGTTACGGAACTGGTCAACCGACGCCGGGTTCGCTGAGAAACGGCGGGATATGTTCAATATACTGAACGTATCCCGCCGCTCCGGAAACCAGCCTCTCTTAGAAAACCCCTAAAGAATCCTACGAATCCGGATAAAATCCGTTTTTTGGACAACACCAAAAAAATCCAGCATTGTGGACAGAAGCGATCCGGGACAATGACTGGAACAGAAAGGTGTTGATTCATGACATCCCAGAAATCCTCGCTCCGTGGCATGGCGCTGCTCAATGATGGCGACGTCAATCACGGCACAGGCTTTACCGTCGAGGAACGGAAGACTCTTGGTCTTGAAGGGCTGATCCCGCCTCACGTTGAAACGCTCGACAGGCAGATGGAGCGATCGCTCCACCATATCGAACTCAAGCCGGACGATCTCGAGCGCTATATCTATCTGAACTCGCTGGTGGACCGGAACGAGACCCTTTTCTACAAGGTTCTAAGGTCCGACCCGGCCCGTTTCGTGCCGATCATCTATGCCCCTACCCTCGCCCGGGCCTGCAAGCTGTTCAGCCACATCTACCGGCGTCCTCGGGGTATGTACATCACCCTCGACATGAAAGGCCGCATTGCGGAAGTGCTCCGCAACTGGCCGGAAAGCGATGTCCGAACGATCTGCGTGACGACGGGCGGCCGTATTCTCGGACTTGGCGACATCGGCGTGAACGGTATGGGCATCCCCATCGGCAAGCTGCAACTCTATACCGTCTGCGGCTCAGTCCCGCCGCGCTCCCTGCTTCCCATCCAGCTTGATATCGGCACGACCAATGCAGCCCTGAGAGCGGACCCGCTCTATCTGGGCGCACGCCGCGAACCACCTCCGATTGAAGAACTCGACGAATTTGTCGAGGAATTCGTGCAGGCCGTTCAGGAAGTTTTCCCGGGCTGCTGTCTGCATTTCGAGGACTGGAAAGGCACGGATGCGCTGCGTTACCTTGCCAGATATCGTGACAGAGTCCTGTGCTACAACGACGATATCCAGGGCACGGCTGCGGTCACGCTCGCCGGTCTGGTGACTGCTCTTCGCGTCAAGAAGGAAAAACTCTCCGAACAGCGCTACCTGTTTCTCGGAGCAGGGTCATCCGGTCTCGGTACGGCTGATATGCTGGTTTCCGCCATGAAGCTGGAAGGACTGACCGACGAGCAGGCCTGCGAACACATCACCCTGATGGATGTGGAGGGTCTTCTGGAAACATCCCGCACAGATCTCCTGCCCGAGCAGAAGCGCTTTGCGAAAGATGCTGCGCCGACAAAGGATCTTCTCGCCACAATCAAAAATACCCGACCAACGGTTCTGATCGGCGTTTCAACCTGTGGTGGCGCTTTCAATCAGGCCGTTATCAAGGAGATGGCGACACTGAATGAACGGCCCATCATATTTTCCCTGTCACTCCCGGAAATAAACGCGGAATGCACGGCGGAGGAAGCATACACCTGGTCGGAAGGACGAGCGCTTTTCGCCGGTGGCATCCAGTTTCCCAACGTCGAAATCGACGGCAAGGTTTTCTATCCGGGACAGGCGAATAATTTCTATATTTTCCCCGGCCTCGGTCTTGCTGTGTATGCGACACATCCTGAGATCATCACTGATGAACTGATTATTGAAGCCGCCAAAGCTCTGACCGATCAGGTCGATGAAGTCGCGCTGGAACGCGGCAGGTTATTCCCTCCACAGACAGACATCATCGACGTTTCCATGACATCTGCTGTCCGTCTTGCAGAGTTCATTTTCGACAGGGGCATGGCGCGGGTAGACAGGCCGAACGACATAAGAGCATGGATCGAGAAACAGGCTTACGATCCGCATTACTGAAAGTATTGATGAAGTCCGAGCATTGCTCCTTTCAGAAGGCGATGCTCTACGAAGCTTTTTTGAAAAACTTCACCAAACACTTCTCGGATATTTATGCCTTACAACAAGAAAATCCCCACACCGGAAAATCTGGCGTGGGGATTTTTACAGAACGGTTCCGGAAACAGTTTTTCTGAATCAGACATTGTCCAGAGTAAGAAAGGCAAAAGCAGTGGGCGTGCCAGTCGGCGTAAAGTTCCAGGTGAAATCCAGATTGCCGGTATCAGGATTCACGCGCCATGACGTGATGGAATCACTACGCTGATTGGCGACGAACAGGAACTTGCCAGATGGATCGAACGCAAAGGAACGACCATAATTGGCGCGTTCCCATACTTCGTCAAAAAGCTCGATGGACCCATCATCTTTCACCCGGAAGCAGGCGATGGAATCACCCAGACGGTTGGTGACATAAAGGAACTTGCCAGTAGGATGCAGGCCTATTTCAGCTGCAAGCGTGCTGCCACGGAATTTCGCCGTCACGGTCGACGCCGTCTGACGCACGGACATCGCCCCTGTTTCCTGATCATAATCAGCGACGATGACACGGGAATCCTGCTCGCCCAGAATATAGATGACCTTGCCATTGGGGCTGAAGCAGAAATGACGCGGCGCCGAGCCGGGTTCCATTGTCAGCCAGGGCGTTGCCGCCGGTGTCAGAACACCCTTCTCCGGATCCAGTTTCCAGACATAGACACGGTCCAGTCCGGCATCGCAGCCAATGATGAAGCGGCCCGCCACATCAGCCTGAATCATGTGCATGTGAGATGCAGAATGGTCACTGACCGCATAGTTGCCCGGAGGATTGTCTTTCGCCCGCTCCGGCATTTTGGGGCCGGTATTGTGCACGAGATCGGACAGTTCGCCGAGGCTTCCATCGGACTCGATCCGGATAACGGCAGCGCTGCCTCCGGTATAATTGGCGACCAGCAGATAACGACCGGATGGATGCACACTCAGAAAGGCAGGGTCAGCTCCACCCGTCGCGACAGTATTCAGCTTTGTGATGACACCGGTCCGCTGATCGATCGAATAGGCCGTTGCTGAGCCGCTCTTCTGCCCTTCGAAATCACTGATCTCATTGACGACATAGAGGAACCGGTGATCCGTAGAAAGAGCGAGGAAGGAAGGATTGTCTGCGGGAGTAATCTGGCCGAGCTGGGTCAGAACACCGGTTTCCGCGTTCATTTCGAACAGCGTAATACCCTTGGCATTCGCATCGGCCGGACCAGATCTGGTGTATCCGCCAACATAACATAGTGTACGCGGGTTGCCTCTGTTCTTGCGCGCCGCCGCTTCCGGAGAGGCTTTCGGCAAGGCGGCTTTCGGAATCGGCTCAGGCGGTGGCGTCTTTGGCGTTTCTCCGAGAGCGACCTTCACAAGACCGGTCAGTCCGCTCCCCAAAACGGACAATCCGAACAGACGACGTCCAAGACCTGTTTTGCTATTCATGATCGTTCCACGTTTTTATACCAAAATCCGAACGCACTGCGCTTCGAACGAGTGTACACCTGTTTATGTTACTATTGTGACAACTTCCAGATGCTCTTTCCGTGGGCTCAGAGTCTGCCCAACCTGACCCTTTAGACCTCTTGAATGAGACAGCATCCACCGCCAGCGAACACCATATTCCGCCTGTTGCGGAAGAAGCTTCCATTCGGAAGACCGCCTTATTTCAGCGTATGCGTCAGAATCCGGGATAAGGGGGTGTGCGACAGAACGACAATGATCAGTCCGCCGATAATGGCGACGCGTCCACCGATAAACGCCATAACGTCACGCAGATCATGCTGTGTCGCCATTTTCATGAATGGATCTGACTCGAAATGATCACTTTCGATTTTCGCCTGCGCCAGCACGGCACGACGGGAGGCCTCTTCAAACGGAAGTGCTACCTTGAGAAACAACTCGCTTCTGTAAAGATCAAGCGCATCAATGCGATAACGCCCCGGAGACAGTGAAATCGGACCGCAGCGCGCGATATCAAGCAGTCTTAGTCGAAGCGGCGTAATCCCAAGATAACGGGCCGCCTCTTCACGGTTCAGCAAGGATTTGCCGGGAAACGTGTAGACTGTTGGGCCCTGTTCGGACTGCCCGGCTGGTGATGAGGCGTCGACCATCCCGCAAGCCTCTGCGAAACCGGACGCTTCTGTCAACGTCGTATCCGGAGGGACAGCCATGTCACGGCATGGATCACACTGCCGGACGAAGGAGGCGAACCGGTATTTTCGTAAAACCGAAAAATGATAATTCGGACATGACTCACCGGAGTAAAGGACACGCTCAAGCGTCTCTCACCAGTGAATCATGCACAATGCATCATGCCCGGAATGGCGACGAACTGGCGGTCATCGGTATCACCGCCTCTTCCGGATCTGATGGATCAGACTGTCGTGGCGACAGTCACTTTTGTATTGGCAGCGATTGAACTCAGATCACCGAGACCTTTATCGATAGCGGATAGCACGCCGGAAGCATCCTTGAAGATGGTATTTGCGATGCTGGCAAGGCCGGTATTACCGGAAAGCGCCGTCTGCACTTTCGCACCTGCGTTGAAAACGTCAGTCTCGGCATGCTGGACGGCATTCTGCGCGTCTGCAAAAATGTTGGAGAGGCCGTTCAACAGAAAGCCTCTGCCACCAGAAACACTATTCAGTTCATCAGCGGAAAGATTACGCATATCGGTTTTCCTTTAGGCAATAAATGACCGCCATTCACATTTATCACAGTCAGGAAAACAGGCAACCGCAACCTCGGAATTACCAATCAACAGCCTTGCACACCTAAATTATTCTCACAACAGGCTGAAATAAGCATAAAATTTATATATTTATACCAACCCGTTTCTTTTCTTTTCTGGAGAATGACAGGAAGGCTTCACGCTCACCGTGGTTCAGACAGCCAAACCACAGAACCGCGTAGAAAATCAGCAGAGACAGAAACATCTCTCCCGCGGCCATAGCAGACGAAACCCCGACCATAGCAGCAACCAGCAAGCTTGCACCGGAAACTGTCGCGGGCAGAACGCGCAGGATTGCAGGCTTCAGAGGCGCGTAGAACCGGACACTCACCAGAGAGCGTACACCGTAATCGGCACAGATCCTGACAGCCCATGCACAGGCTGCTCCCGGCACACCGAAATAAATCAATGAAAGATAGAGAACAGGCAGATAAAAAATGATTTCACCGATGGAAAAACGGGCGTTCACGTCCGGTCGGCCGATCGCATCCAGCAGTCCTGACGCAATGGAATCGACGCCGCTCAGAAAGACCCCGACGCACAGGAATTTCATGATCATCGCGCTGTGATCAGCGAACGAAGCATCGATCCACAGCGACAGAAAGGTATGGCTGAACAGGGCCGTAATCAGACAGGGCGGAAAGAGCAGAGCACTGACTGCCAGCACACTCGTACAATAAATCTCCGATGCCCGCTCGGGCTCACGCCGCCATGAAGAGGCCAGAGCGGGAAAGGATGAGGCGCTGACGGACGAACTCAGCATGTTGAAGCGTGTCACGACGTCGGCGGGAGTGGTATAAAAACTGGTCGCAGCAGCGGAAACGACACTGGCGATCATAAAACGGTCGACATAATTCAGGATCGGAAAGGCAAGATTGGAAACCGTCATCCATCCGCCGATCCGCAGCAGTGGTTTCAGCAGATAACCGCGAAAACGGGCATGCTTTAATGCCGGAACCAGATGTAGCAGGGATCGTGCGTAAGCGAACGTGAGCCACAGCCTGCAGGCGAAGATCGCCAGCATGACGCCGATAAGGCTGTTCCAAACATACAGAACAAGTACAGGGGCAACGTAATAGGCGACTGAAACCGGGATGGTAATCAGATTGACGGTTCGGAATGAATTGTAGCCAGTAAAGACGCCCCAGAATGCGGCATTGATCATCAGCAGAGGGCCGGTGGCGCAGAATATCCACAACGACCAGAGCACTTCGGAATGCAATTCCGGCGCAATCTTCAGTCCGTGATCGACCCACAGCCCCACCAGTCCGGCGGCGACGAGACCACCCAGACCGCCCATGAGTCCCATCATGGCGCTACCAGTGAAGATCAGGTCCGCCGTCTCGGGCGTGGTCTTTCCTTCAGGACGATCGGCAATCGCACGGGTGAGCGCACGGCCCAGTCCCAGGTCGAAAATCCCGAGAGTGCTGATCAGGCTCAAGGCGATGGTGAAAATACCCCAGCGCGACAGACCAAGCAGATGGATCAGTCGAGGGGTCACAAGAATGGCGATAAAAACCGGCGCAATACGGCCGATAATGTTCCAGCCGGTGCTGGTCAGGATATGGCGTGAACGGGGAGATGAACCCGTCTCATCAGAGGAAGACATCGACGGTCGCCGCCCTGCAACTTATCCGCCCCACTCAGAGCCGGACCTCTATCAACTCCCCTAAGTGGAGCTGACTGCCATTTTCCGGATACCGGCGCGGCCTTGTCCAGCCAACTCGGAATAAGCCGGAAAAACTCAGCCGACAGGATCGCCTGCTTGCCGGCTCATGACATGCGCCAGCCCCCCTTTCCAGATCTCATCTCAAGGAAAGATAGAAAAAGGCAGGACTGGCTATCAGTCAGTCTGACTTACGGCAGGATTTCCGTCTCGGCGAAGAAGAAGCGGATTTCGTTCGCTGCGTTCTCGGCGCTGTCGGAGCCGTGCACGGAGTTGGCTTCGATGCTCTCGGCGAACTGTGCGCGGATGGTCTGCGGCTCGGCCTTCTTCGGGTCGGTCGCGCCCATGACTTCGCGGTTCTTGGCAACTGCATTCTCGCCTTCGAGAACCTGCAGAACGACCGGGCCGGAGATCATGAAGGACACCAGTTCACCGTAGAACGGACGCTCTTTGTGCACGGCGTAAAATGCGCCTGCCTGAGCTTCGCTCAGCTGAACGCGCTTCTGGCCAACGATACGCAGACCGTTGTCTTCGAACACGGCGTTGATCTTGCCGGTCAGGTTGCGACGGGTTGCATCAGGCTTGATGATGGAAAGGGTGCGTTCTACGGCCATGTGTGGCTCCCGATAGTCTGTGTGTCCCGCCCGGAGACGGAACCGGCTTCGCGGACCATCCCGCGGATGAATGCCCTCTAGAGCATTCTCGGCGTCTCGGGTAGGGCTTTGCTGCATTGGATGCTATGGCGGGACAAACTTTTAACGTGTTGCCAACCTGCCCATCCTGAATATGAGAGTTCCGTGAGCCTCCTTGTCATCCATGATCTGACACTCCGCATTGCCGGTCGCACCCTGCTGGATCAGGCGAATCTGTCCATCGAACCGGGACGCAAGGTGGGCCTGATCGGCCGTAACGGCGCAGGAAAATCCACTCTCCTTGCCGCCATCGCTGGCGATATCCAGCCTGATGGCGGCTCGATCCGCCTGTCTTCCCGCGCCCGCATGGGACGGGTGAAACAGGAAGCTCCTTCCGGTCCGGCCTCGCTCGTGGAAACGGTGCTGGCAGGTGACACGGAACGCGCGTCGTTGCTTGCCGAAGCGGAAACCACCACCGACGTGCAACGCATCGCCGAAGTGCACGAACGGCTGATCGCCATCAACGCCGACAGCGCCCCTGCCCGCGCCGCCAGCATCCTCTCCGGTCTCGGCTTCAATGCGGAAGCGCAGGCCCGCCCGGTTTCCGACTTCTCCGGCGGCTGGCGGATGCGCGTGTCACTTGCGACCGCGTTGTTCCTCGAACCCGATCTGTTGCTGCTCGACGAACCGACGAACCATCTTGATCTCGAAGCGACTCTCTGGCTCGAAGGCTGGCTCACGCGCTTCGGTGGCGCGGCGCTGATCGTCAGCCATGACCGTGGCCTGCTCGACGCCTGCGTCGACGCCATCGCGCACCTCGATCGTGGCAAGCTGTCGCTGACACCGGGCGGTTATGAAGAGTTTGTCCGCATTCGCACCGAACAGGCGCTCCAGCAGGCTCGCGCCGCTGAAAAGGTGGCAGCACGTCGGGCGCACATGCAGTCCTTCGTCGACCGTTTCCGCGCCAAGGCGACCAAAGCGAAGCAGGCTCAGGCCCGTATCAAGGCGCTCGAAAAGCTGCCCGTGATCGACAGCGTGGTGGAAGACACGCCGACACGCTTCGAATTCCCGGAGCCGGAGCCCCTGCCCCCGCCGATGCTGACCATGGACCGTGTGACCATCGGGTATGACGGCAAGGCGATCCTTTCCAACCTGTCGCTCCGGCTGGACATGGAAGACCGCATCGCCCTGCTTGGCGCGAACGGCAATGGTAAATCGACATTCGCCAAGCTGGTCGCCGGACGGCTTGAGCCGATGTCCGGCACCGTCAATCACAGTCCGCGTCTGAAGGTCGGTTATTTCGCCCAGCATCAGGCGGAAGAACTGGTCATGAACGACACACCCATCGATCACATGGCGCGCGCCTTACCGAAGGCGCTACCAACTGAAGTGCGCTCGCAGCTCGCCCGTTTCGGACTCGATGCCGGCAAAGCCGAAACAAAGGTGTCCGAACTTTCCGGTGGTGAAAAGGCCCGACTGCTCCTCGCGCTCGCCACCCGTGACGCACCGCAACTGCTGATCCTTGATGAACCGACCAACCATCTTGATCTCGACGCCAAGGATGCGCTTGTGCGGGCTCTATCCGAATTTGAAGGCGCGGTCCTGCTGATCAGTCATGACCCGCATCTGGTGGAAATGGTCGCTGACCGTCTCTGGCTGGTCGGAGACGGAAAGGTCACGCCGTTTGAAGGCGATATGGCTGAATATCGCACCTGGCTGCTGGAGCAGTCCCGCGCTGCTGCACGGAGTGCATCTGGCCGGGAGGCAGACACATCGTCGGGCAAAAAGGAAGAACGTCGAGAACGTGCTGAGGCACGCAAAGCGCTCGCTCCCCTACGCAAAAAGGTAAAAGAGGCTGAAGCCAAGGTCGCAAAACTGGCGGCTGAACGGGCGAAAGTCGAAGCGCGACTGGCTGATCCCGCGCTGTATGAAGCGTCTGCCGGCGATGACGTCACCAAGCTGACCATGAAACTGGCGACGATCAAGAAAGACGAGGAAAAAGCGGAAGAGGAATGGTTCACTGTTCAGGGTGAACTGGAAGAGGCTTCCGCAGAGGAATGAGGCTCCTCTCTCGGCCACTTTCCGCCCTGAACCGCCTGTTTTAGAAGTCGGCTTCTAAAACAGTTCGACTTCAGAAGAGGCCTGCTGTGTTGGCAGGCTTTCAGCAGCCAGAATGCTGGAAACAGCATCAAGTTTCACAGGCTCGATAATCGCGGCCAAATTACTTGGCTGACCGGCCGCCATGACATGATCGTCAAGTGACAGCCGCCTCAAAAGATCCGCCAGTTCAGCCGCCAACTGCGTCGCCAGATCAAGATTTTGCAGTTCAGAACACTCGTCAGACCCACGCTGAGCCAATCTGTCCTGCAATGCGATCAGAAGACATTCAATGTATTCGGAAACCTTCCCAGCACGAAAGAGAAAGTCTGAAATATTCAAAGACGTTTCATGCATTCAGAAAAATTCCACTTCCTGTGCAGCCGAAACACGGCGACGCAATAGATCCTTCCGTGCGGTCTCCATCTCACGATTGGCGATTTTATCATCACGAATCATAAGCTGCTGGGCCCGACCTGTCGCAGGCCAGAAACGTATTCTACGCCCCCTGTCGCCTCCCAGGCTGGAACCGACACAGGAAATACCCTCACTATTCAGAAAATCAGTCGCAAATGTAGCATTGCGTGTGCCAATATCGCCCAGGTTAGCGCGAATATTGGCGCCCCCGAACAATTTACAGCACAAACGACTTTTTCTGGCTCCCTGCTTCACAAGACCATTGATCAGACATTCCATGGCATAGGAACCATATGACAACCTGCTGGTTGCTGAAATCTCACTCCCATCCGGCAAAAGGAAGTGATTCATCCCACCAATTCTTGCCACACTATCAAACATACACGCAGAGATACATGAACCCACAAGTGTCGTCATGATCACGTTGGGATCGCAGGATATGAACATCTCACCCTGCGTCACCAAAATCGTGTCGGCATCAAGCATGGAAAAAAATTTCTATGGTCATACAATAGTACCGAAAACAGCTTCCATTGCCGCTTTCAATTTACCAACTGTATAGGGTTTCGCCAGAAAGTTGTTAACACCCGCTTTTACAGCTTCCTGAACGAGTTCTTTGCTGGCTTCCCCAGTCAAAATGATAAAAGCAGTTTTTGCGGTTCGTGGATTGGCTCTGACAGCTTTCAATAATTCCAGACCATTCATTTCAGGCATATTAAAGTCTGAAATGATAAGATTTACGGAATTTTGAGAAAGATGCTCCAAGGCATCTTTACCATTTTTTCTTTCAGAAACGTTAATTATACCAAGTTGGGCCAGACTATTGCGCAGGATAGCGCGAATGGATGTCTGATCATCGACAATCATAACATGAATTGAAGCAGAATCAGGCATCAGACAAAACCTCCGTTTTCAGACTTGCAATATGAAATCAGCATCTCCGCCATGGAACTCAGGCGAACCATGCGTTCAACAGCCCCGACCTCCATCGCGGCTTTCGGCATTCCATAGACAACACAGGATGCAGCGCTCTGCCCCAGAGTATAGGCACCAGCACTCCTCATTTCCAACAGACCCTCTGCACCATCACGTCCCATGCCGGTCAGAATAACTCCCACCGAGGATGCGCCGGAACACTGGGCAACAGACCTAAAAAGTTCATCAACAGACGGACGATGTCCTGAAACAGGATCGCCTTCATCCAGACTCGTAAAGAGCCGTTCCCCCATTTTTTTCAGGTGCAGATGCCGGGTTCCTCCGGGAGCAATATAAGCATGCCCATTTTCCAGAGGAACACCATCTTCTGCTTCCTGCACCGTAATATCACACATCTGATTCAAACGTGTAGCCAGACTTGCCGTAAAAAGCGGGGGCATGTGTTGCGTTATCATGACAGGCGGAAAAGTCGATGGTAAACATGGCAGAATAGCTCCCAATGCTTCAACGCCTCCTGTTGAGGCGCCAACAGCAATCACTTTGGGAGACACGACCTTCCTCTGTGATGTTTTGTTATTAAGAATACCGTTTTTTGAAGATATTCGTCCTGAAATTGACCCAGCAGCAGCCTTTACCAACGGTACGAGGCCAGCATAAGCATCTATACCCGCAAAAGATGCTGGTTTTGGGAAACAGTCAAATGCTCCAAGCTGCAGCGCTTCTATGGACGTTTCCGCTCCACGAGCAGTAAGACTTGAAACCATAACAACAGGAATAGGGCGCATTCTCATAATTTTTTCGAGAAATTGCAGTCCATTCATATTAGGCATTTCAATATCAAGGGTAATCACATCCGGCTGATCCTTGATAATAAGATCCCTCGCCTCCAGTGGGTCAGCCGCCATTCCTGTAATTTCAATGTCCGGATCCCGACGCAAGGCTGCAGCAATGAAAGCACGACCCGTTTTGGAATCATCTACAATAATGACACGTACTTTTTTAGTCATATATCTTTCCTGTACGTTGTAGGACATCTGCACGCGGTTATATCCGGCACAGTTTCGGTTGGTATTTTTTCCGAATGTCCAATGTATAAATAACCGCCCGGAAGAAGCGCATCAGAAAGCCGACGCCACAAGATATTCTGCGTAGCACGATCAAAATAAATAGCGACGTTACGACAAAAAATAGAGATAAACTGGCACTGCATGGGCCATGGATCCAAAAGATTCAAATTTTTAAAACTGATAAGATCCTTTACATCTTCAGAAAAATTAATCTCACTTCCTCTTTTCCTTGCCCATTTATTCAAAAAATTTTCTGGAATGGACTCAGTCTCTGCTGTGGAATAAATACCACGCCGACAAACATCTATCATTTCATAATTAATATCTGTAGCTAATATCTTGATATTATAATTTCCCGCCTTCGGAAAACAGTCGAGAATACTCATGGCAATAGAAAAAGGCTCCTGTCCTGACGAGCAGGCAGAAGACCAGATTCTTATTTTCTCGCCTTGTTGAGCACGTTTTATTATTTCGGGCATCACAATCTGTGAGAAATGCTGGAAATGATGCTTTTCACGAAAAAAATTAGTGACATTAGTAGTCAAAGCATCAATCATACATAACTGTTCTTCAACTCCAGAAGGAGAATTGACGAACGAAACGTATGACCGGAAATCAGGAAGAGAACATAACCGCACCCTTCGCGACAGTCTGGAATAGACGAGCGGCATCTTGGAAGAACTTAAAGAGATACCACTCTTTTCCTTAAGAATCTTTCTTATATTATTAAAATCAGATTCTTCATAAGGAATATCCCCACCGGAGAGATTCTGCTCTGAGAGAGTGATCATAAAGCGTTTTCCAAAGCCTGTTCTGCCACAACAGACAATTGCAGAAGCCCAATCATACGCCCATCAACAGCAATCAGACCGCTAACGAGTGGATCGATTTCATCAGTACTGGCGACGGGAACATCCTGAATCATTTCAGGAGTGATATCCAGAATATCAGAGACTTTTGACACCAGAAGTCCAGCTGTCTTGCTCTCAACATCGACAACCATGACCACATTACGATTGGAGGCGTCATTATTCGATACATGTAAAAGTTCACACATATCTATAACGGGCACAATGATTCCACGAAGGTTGATGACACCTTTGATACAGCGTGGCGTTCCGGGAAGTGGAGTTGCTTCTGTCCAGCCTCTGATTTCTCTTACACGCAGGATATCAACGCAGTATTCCTGCTCACCCACATTGAATGAAATGACTTTTCCCGAATCAACAGGCAATGTATTATTTTCTTGCATCAGATTTTACCCGCATATTCAAGAGAAGATTCGTTTTCATTTTCAGATGTCCACATATCCAGCATTCTGCCTTCAGCAGATACGGCGATTTCTGGAACATCCAGTATTAAAGCGACACGACCACTACCAAGTATTGTTGCTGCAGAAACATATCTGACTGAACGATAATTTTTTTCTATGCTTTTTATGACTACCTGCATCTGACCTTCAATGCGGTCAACCGCAAGAGCTGTCATCTTTCCTGCATCATCTTCCACAATCAGAATCACAGGCTGATTTGAATTTCCTTGCCTATTTTCCATTCCAAGAGACTTCGCAACATCTACAATTGGAATAAACAGACCTCGTACGCAAATTACAGTAGAATTACTTCCAGATATAAATATGTTTTCTTTACTTATTTGCATTGTCTCAACAATACAGGAGACCGGCAGGATCAGAAGCTGACCCGCAACCGTAACCAGCATACCATCCATCACAGCCAGCGTCAGCGGAAGACTGAGGGAAAATGATGAACCTTTTCCAGCCTCAGAAGTAATGGATATTCGTCCACCCAGATCCTGAATGGCCTGTTTGACCACATCCATTCCTACCCCACGGCCAGAAAGATCCGTAACGGTTGTCGCCGTTGAAAACCCGGGAGCGAAAATAAGATTATCGATGTCAGAATCACTCAACTGGGCATCAGCAGAAATAATTCCCTTTTCCACCGCAATATCACGCACACGAACACGATTAATGCCCGCCCCATCATCGCTAAGCGTGATCACGATACGTCCGGATTTATGTGCAGCAGATAATCGAATTGTTCCTGTCGCAGATTTACTCTGCTCCAGCCGCACCTGTTCTTTTTCCACACCATGATCAACAGCATTTCGCAACATGTGCGTCAGAGGATCAGTCAGCTTTTCAATCAGAGTCTTGTCGACCTCAGTGTCTTCACCCTCCATCTCCAGATGGACTTTTTTACCCGCAAGATGCGCGGCTTCACGAACAACCCTTTGCATACGCTGAAAGACAGCACGCATTGGTTGAGCACGGACTGCCATGATTGCATCCTGCAAATCACGAGTCAGCTGCTCCGTACTGCTCATCGCATTTGAAAGATCATTACTACTCGCATCAGCATGATGGTGTTTCTTTTCCGAAGAAGAGAAAACTTCACGCAATGCCGCCTGTCCGATTACCAACTCTCCTACCAGATCCATCAGTCGGTCAATGCGGTTGACATCGACCCGAATGCTTTGCGCATTACTGCTGGAAGAAACAGCACGACTCCCGTGGGTAGTTTTTTTACCCCCTGAAACAACCGGTGTTTTTTCTTCTATTTTCGGTTTTTTTTCAGTTTTTTTTTCTTCTTCCTCCTCTTTTATCTGTGGAGGCGAATCAAGATCAAATATTTCAAATCCGTCTGTAGAATCATCCTTCCCATCTACACTGGTTTGATCTGAAACCGGGTCGCTGAACATGTCAGCAGATACAGGGACAGGAACAAACCCTTCTGGGAGCCCCCAATCCTCCTCATCTTCCGCTTCTTCAGAATTGTCCACTTCTGGTTTCTGAAGCAGTTTTTCAAGCGACTGAATACTTTCCTGCTGCCGTTGTTCGTCTACAGGTTCTCCCCCCTGCTCAAATGCAGTCAGATCACTGAGAATATCCGTTGCACGGAGAAAGATCTTAAGTACTTCCTGCGTAGATTCGATCTTGTTGGAACGCACAAGATCCAGTGCTGTTTCAAATACATGCGCAAACCTCACAAGTTCAGTCATACCAAAAGAGCCGGCGCCCCCTTTGATCGAATGAACAGCACGGAACGCACTATTAACCGTTTCCTGATCAGCCTCGCCGGATTCCAGAACCGCTAGAGCCCGTTCAAGCTCAACAAGCTGTTCCGAGCATTCTTCGAAAAATATGGGTTTGATGGCATCAAGCTCATCCATGGCTCGCCTCCGCTTACTCAGGCCGTGACGCGCTCAATGGCCTTCAGGAGAATTGCAGGAGCGAACGGTTTTACGATCCATCCCGTCGCACCGGCTTTTTTTGCCCGTTCTTTTTTGGCTGGGTCAGTCTCGGTTGTCAGCACAAGAATAGGCGTTTTTTCCATAACTTCCTGAGAACGAACACCAGAAATAAAACCGTATCCATCCAGATTGGGCATATTAATATCAGAAATAATGGCAGCCGGGGGCGCTGGAAGACGATTCAATGTCTCCAGTCCATCTTTTCCATCGACAGCCTCGACCACCAGGTAGCCGGCTCCTTCAAGAGTTCGATGTAGCATGTCGCGCATTGTCCGGGAGTCATCGACAATCATGATGGTAGCAGGCATTAGACGATCCTTATTATTGTCAGAGCGAATTCGAAAGATCAGAAATCTTCCCAGCCATCATCAGAAACTGTATGACGGGCAGCCGCTGCTGTATTCGGCGCAGGCAGAGAAATGGGCGCTGCCTCCGTCTTCATCTGTAAAGATCGAGTATTCCGTGCGGTCTCGCCCATATTTTTTACAAATTTCTTGCTCAGACTGAACTCTGATACAGCTTTCGCCAGATCCTGCACTTCATGAGTGAGGCTGTGACTTGCTGCCGTTGTCTCTTCGACCATCGCAGCATTCTGCTGGGTCGCCTGATCCATTTCTCCCAGTGAACCATTAATACGACTGAGATTTTCCGCCTGTTCCTGTGCAGATGAAGAAATAGAATCAATAATTTCTGAAACGATCTCAACATTTTCTGAAATTTTTGAAAGCGCCATCCCCGTCTGACTGACAAGCGTCACACCTGTCGAAACCTGACGGCTGGAAAGTGCGATCAGTTCCTTGATATTCTTGGCCGAAACGGCAGAACGTTGCGCCAGAGAGCGCACTTCTGTCGCCACCACAGCGAACCCACGCCCTGCCTCACCCGCACGGGCCGCTTCAACTCCGGCATTCAATGCAAGCAGATTAGTCTGGAAAGCAATCTCGTCCATCACACCAAGAATATCTGCAACTTTGGTGGAAGATTCCTCAATCTCATGCATGGCTGTAACTGCAGATTGCACAACCGATGCAGACTCTGAAGCCTGCTCACGGGCTCCAGCCGTCGCTTTACGGGCATTCAACGCATCCTGAGCGGTTTTCTGGACACGCTGCGTCAACGTATTCACTGCATTGGCAATTTCACCAAGGCTGCCAGCCTGATGTTCAGTGCGCCGCGCCAGATCATCAGAAGCCAGTGCTATTTCTGAACAGCTATCCGCAATTGTGGATGCACTGGATGCCGCCCTTCCGATCGTGCTTGAAAATCTCTCGGCGACCGCATTGAAATCTTTCCGGAACATTTCATATTCTGGAAGAAACGTTTCTGTATACCGAAAGCTCAGATCTCCTGACGACAGGCGCTTCATGCCCTTCATCAGTTCACCCATAAGATTTTCGGTCTGCTGCTGCATCTCGTTGCTTTTTGCGGCAAGCTCTTTCTGCCTGGCAGCTGCCGCCTGAGACTGCTCAAGCGCCTCCTGATGGCGACGGACATTCTCCAATGCCTGGTCACGGAAGCATGTCAGCCCCTTTGCTAGGCGACCTATGCAGTCCTTCCTGTGCTGATAGGGAATAGTGGCGTCAAGATCGCCTGATACAATTTTTTCTGTTGAAATAATGATTTTTTCAATGGGCATCGCTATCGTGCGCACGAGGACATACGTTACCAGCATCAAAAGCAGGATCTGAGCCACGCTTCCGGTTACCAGAAATGAATCTGCCTTGGTAATTGCGCCAGCTTGCAGCCAGAACAGGCCCACCCCCAGTTCCATTATGGACAGAACAATCGGAACGGACATGACAAAGTAAATTTTCTTACGTGCTGGCGCGACGTACAGCAGCCAATGCAGCGACATTTTCAGGCACCCTTGAAGTGAACGTCCCCGCGCGGGATTTCGTTTTCCTCCGGATTTTGCCTTAATGCGCTGAACAAAAAGTTACTGATTTCTTAGTCTTATAGTCCACCCAATCCGCAATTCTGATATGCAGGATGACTTCACAAAACGCTAATCATGCCGTGATTGTTTTGTGATGACGTCCCATCGCTTCAGCAACAGACGCGAGCAGACTGAGCTGTCATACCCGTTGCAGCAGTAACTGATGCGTCAGACTTTCAGCCTGTCCAGAAGACCATACCACCGCCCATAAACCAGCACTCCCAGACCGGAAAAACGATGAAGGGCAATTGGCTTCAGAGGCGTAACGGGAAAACCGATCTCCAGAGCAGAAGCGCCCTGCACTCTCTGTGCCAGCATGCGCCCCATTACGGTCGCCATGGCAACACCACGACCGTTATATCCCAGGGCCGCATGCACGCCTTCAGCTGGCTGATGCAGATGAGGGAAATGATCGGCTGTCATGCCCACCCTTCCAACCCAGACATGATCAAGCCGCGGTTTGCCGATTTGCGGGAAAAGCTCATGCATGGCCTTCACAAGCGTTGCAGCATCTTTGTAAGTGGCCTCATCATGAGCAGGACCACGCGTTCCCATAACCAGTCGCCCGTGCGCATCGACCTGACTGTACCGCAGGATGCGACGCGTTTCCGACAGCCCCTGCCCGTCCGGCAGAATGGTTTTCCTTATTTCTGGCGAAAGCGGCTCTGTTGAAACCTGGATGGAGTAGGCCGGAACAACAGTTTCACGCAAACGAGGCCACAGGCCATCCGTATAACCATTCGTCGCCAGCACAACCTGTTTGGCCATCAGGTTGCCCTGTCTCGTACCGAGCCGCCACTGACCTGCCGAGCGCATCATGGTTTTCACTGCGCTGTTAACAAAGATGTCCGCCCCGAGGGAAGCGGCGACTTTCGCCAATCCGAAGGCGTACATCAATGGCTGAATTTTGCCGCCACGAGGGTCGAGCCAGCCACCATTATAACCCTGCGCTCCCGTCAGATTGGCGATACGCTTAGCATCCAGAATCTCGGTCACTGTGCCCCGTGCGGCCCACTGTGCTGCCTTGATCCGCAATTTCGCCAGCGCTTTTTCACAGTGCGCCGCCTGAATCCAGCCATTATGCACGGCATTGCAGGCAATATTATAACGCCCAATCAAATCGAAAACGGTATTGGCAGCGCCACCTGTACTTCTGATCATGGCATTGCCTAGATCTGTTCCAAAATGCGCAATGAGGTCATCCGGGTCATATTTCAGTCCCGCAATAACCTGCCCGCCGTTGCGGCCGGAAGCGCCCCAGCCAATGCCGTGGCTTTCCAGAACCGCGCAACTCAGGCCTTTTTCCGCAAGATGAAGCGCCGTGGAAAGTCCCGTATATCCCCCACCGACAATCGCCACATCATAATGACGGTCATAACCTGTCAGTTGCCCAAAAGTCGGAGCCTGTCCGGCGGTGTCATACCAGAGTGACGGTGGATAGGAATTCTGGACATCATGCAGCATATCAGATCCGTCTTACATCCAGAGAGCATGCGCTCTCACCGGTTACCCTGATATTACATGATTTTTTATTTCATGCACGGAATGGAAAACACAACCCAGGAATTCACAAACAGAGCGTAGTTCTCACAACACTCAGGGGTTTGCCTGCGCTGGAAACAGTTTCCAGGCCTGCTGTATGATCTTTTTCTGATAGGCCTCATTCAGCATCGGCGTATGCGAATGATAATTTCCCACCGCCTTCATCAGATCTCCGTGGGTTTCATTCAGATATGTCCGCATGATCATGGCGGAAGCCGCGATATTGAAGCATCCGTCCGACACCAGCCGCGCCGCCACCTGAACGGCCGGCATGCGGGTTAGCTCCGTGATCGGCTGTATCCACCGGGTATTGATCTGCATGAGCCCCATATCCGAAGAGCCATCCTTGTTACGGCTGACCACACCATTCGCGCCTCGTTCCACTTCCCATATGGCAGGCAGGACACGAGGGGGAATGTCATAGCGGATTGCTGCGGCAACCATACACGCAAGCAGGGGAGCGGGCATGAAGACCTTTCCTGAAATAGGCTACAGCGAACGCTCACAGCCTAAATTTTATTTTTGTTTAATATACGGACCTGTTCCGAAGATAGCGAGTGCGTATATTAACGCCTCATGATCGAACAGCGAAAGCTCTGGCACAAAAATGTCACATGTTGAAAACCATACCGACCGGGGCGATGCCGGCTTTACACTTCTGGAAATTCTGGTGGTACTGGCGATACTCGGCCTTCTTGTCGGACTTGTAGCTCCTGCCGCCCTCCGCCAACTCGGGGGAGCCAGACTGTCTGTCGCTCAGCAATCCATCGCCCGCATCGGCACGGTGCTCGACATGTATAAACTGGATGCCGGCAGCTATCCTTCAACGGAAGATGGTCTGGATGCTCTGATCCATCGCCCGTCCGGTGCAGAAAACTGGAATGGCCCTTACCTGAAAGGTGGAACCGTTCCCCTCGATCCGTGGAAACACCCTTACACCTACCGCGCCCCTTCCGACCGCGAAGGCAAGGATTACGATCTGTGTTCGCAGGGACCGAAAGAAGGCGATCACAGTGGAGAAATCTGCAATCCCTAAAAAGCGCGTTATCAGGTCTTGAAACATCCATGGAGTTTTCCCTGTTTTCAGGAAAAACCCCATGAAGGGAACGCAAAATTTCCCGCCTGAGTCATGAGCACATCAGGCGGGAATGCAGCTTAACCAGCCATGCTGACCGCAACCTGAGAGACCGGCTTCATTCCCAAAGCCTGACCGAGACAGTGGTCCACATTCTCTGCGGTAAACCGCTCCCGGATCAGGCGCTGTTCAGAACGTCCGAGTTCGTCACAGGTCTCCGGCTCATCATGGAGCCGAAGAATCTGTTCCGCGATCCCCTCCACGCTGTTCTGCACCAGTCCCGTCAACCGGCCCGGCAATACCAGACCTTCTGCGGAGACTGCGCTCATCACGCAGGGGACGCCCGCTGCAAAAGCCGACAGAACCACACCATCGACACCCGCGCCGAAATTCAGAGGCACAGCACCGGCGCGAGCCTGTGAGAAGAGATTTTTCGACGGATCAGTGATTGCGCCGAGGATTTCAACACCACCACAATCCGGTCCAGCAGGCATTGCGAGTGTGCCGACCACTTTTCCCTGACCCGGACCGGCAAGCAGGCACCGGATGTCCGGACGACGCGCCCATACCAGCGGCATAACCTCACGCACAAGCAGGATGGCCGCATCCAGACTGTCCGCCCGGTCATAGTAACCAAAAAAAGCAACGCCGGACCGGGTGGAGGAAGGCTGCTCCACGGCTTCCGGCTGCATTTCCCATGGGACAACATGAACATTCAGTGCCGGCACGAGATGTTGCAGACGGTTAGCTTCGACCTGTGAGTGCACAATAACATGATCGCAAAGAAGCGCTGTAGTCATCTCATACGTGCGCATTCTTCCGATCGCACGCTGCAAGTCCACGCGCGCTTCTGTCTCAGCCTGACGTTCGATCCGGAGATACTGAAGCTCCCGCATGCCATAAACCACAGCGGCGCGTCCCATGTAACGGCGAGCCAGACCGGCATAGGAAGAAGCAGCGCTCAGTCCCCGCAGATAAACCAGATCAAAGCAGCCAGCCTGACGACGCAACACTTCTTCCGGCGAGGCGTAAAACGGAGCCCGGGCAACAGAAATACTTTCCGCTTGCAGAAGTCTTTCTGTTGCCGGCACCGCTGCCTGGTCCACTGTCGAGACCGTAACATCGTAGCCTAGCCGTGCGAGTGAACGGATATGGGACAGAAGCGGAACGGCATCGGGATCATGGCCGACATGCGGCATCTTCTCGCAGATCACCAGCGCACGCTTCATCACCGGCATGTCAGCCGCCGCACGTCCAGCCAGCCGTCGCTTATGACGAAGAGCCATCCGCTCGTCCCGTTGCCCGTCCAGATCGGCTTCTCTCTGTCGGAGATGGGCAGCCTGCTCAAGAATGAACGACAGCGCCTGCCAACGTTCGGCCGAAGAGGACAGATCTTTCACGGCGCGCCCGATGACATTTCGCAGCGCGCCGTCAAACTGCTCCGGCACAGTAAGATGCACCGGCGAACCGGAAATATGAACATTCGTACCACTGTAAAAAACTGCGATTGTGTGAGGCGTCCTCCAGTCGAGTGGCTCTTTCAGAGTCACTCTGAAGCCGGACCAGCCATTCCCCATTCCCGCCGGAACAAGGTCCGGCCGATAATTGACTGCGGACACGGTGTCGACTCGTTTGCCGTCAATGCAGATATCGACTCTGCCTTTTTTCCACGGGCGCTTTTCGTTCCAGATCCAGCCACTGACACAATCATGGAGAGCGTAATCAAGATGACCACGATAGTCGGCAGGATTGAAGGATGCAGCGTGTCCCGCATCCGCCTGTCCGGTGAACGTCTCCTCTTCCGGCGTTTCCGGCAGAACCCCCGGAGACAGACGACGGCCGTCTTCTGCCCGTCTTATGACCACCTCACGCGACGCCAGTTTCTTTGGATAGGCCGCCCCAAAATAATGACGCATCTCCGGACCATGTTCGGTCGGGACATTCTGTCCTGCCTCAGTCATCAGACGCGCAACCACCTTGCCATCAAGCACCAACTCAACAGGGAACGGCTTCTCATCAACGGTTCCGGCAAACCATCCGGCGATACTCTGGACGTTCGCATACACGACCTGACCTGACAGATGTGGCGCCTTCAGAGTCTTCGCCCGGGCGTTGATGCGCTGCCAGATTGCAACCAGCACTTCCCCTGTTTCTACGCGCGGCGCATAGTGCACTGCTTCCTCCGACCCGGCATCTGGATAACGCGAGTAGTATTCAGCGGCATTGTGGAACACACCGCGCCCGCCGTCTTCAACGTAGCTTTCTGAAGGCGCGCCTTCCGCCATCAGAAGATCATGCGTGTCCAGCTCGACATTGAAATAATCAATCTGCTCGTTCACATCGCACTGGATGACCGTGTCGCCGTTGATGAGAGCACTGGCCGCCACAAGAACACCATCAAGATACATGGCGTGCAGAGGCGAGACTTTCAGATCACGGCGCGGCACATTATCAGCAAGGGCGCCGGCTTTTATGAGGATCGGCATCAGGCCGCGATTATTGCTGACAAACTCGGCAGCGTAGCTACGGTGACCAATCCAGCGGATTTTTTTCAGAGTGCCGGACGCAGTGCGCACCATGTCGCCGATTTTCAGCTGCTCGACGGGAACTTCCCCATCTTTCGTGGCGATCAGCGTGCCGGGGCAATAGCAGGCGGCATAATTTACGGCAGTACCGTGTAAGCCCTGCACCAGGCTGAATTCGTCTGGTGTGATGGTTCCTGCAGTGCCTGCGAAAGAAAAGGCCTGCGTGACTGCGTTGCCATCGCCATCATACCCGGAAACAGTCAGAGTATCGCCTGTGACTGTATAGGTCGTCTGCTGGTCACCAGAGGCCGAGTAATCAATGGCATCAAGCTGAATATCAGCACCACTATACAGCGTCAGGCCGGTAACGGTGATGCCGGTGTTTTTCAGATCCAGCGTGCCGCCACTGAGTACGGTCACATCGGAAACCGTTGTGGCGGAGCCGGTCAGGCTGGTCGCTGACAGTGAACCTCCACTGAAAATCGTGGCCCCCGACAGAAAACCACCGCCGTCGACCTGCAACGAACCACCACTACTGACAGTCGTGCTGGTCGCTGAACCATCCTGCTGAATATCCTGAACACCGCCATCTGTCAGGATGGTGTCGGTTGCCAAGCCGCTCGACATAACGGTCTGGTTGCCATAC